>LKNJ01001331.1:45436-95505 GCA_002120245.1 Maccullochella peelii | reverse complement strand
TAGACAGGCTTCTGTAACAAATCCTTCTACTGCATCTGGTGTTAATGTAAACATACAAATCAAGATGGTGGTTATAGCTAGAGGCCCTCAGTCTGCCTCCTCTTCCTCAGACTCGGACTCTGGAAAAAAGAAAACATAAGTCAGCACTGTGCTCAAAAATCTATGGGCAGAATACAGGGGATCGATCAGTTAGGTTGTTATTCAGCACAAACCAATGCCTTGTTTTCTTGGCAACCTATGGCTGTGGGAGATAGAACCAAAAACAGACTGACAAAGAGAAGAAAAGAGAAAAAAAGGAGACTGTGGGGTGCTTACCTTCCTCTGCGTTCTTGAGCCATTCAACAAACTTTTTCATCTGTTCAAGGAAAACGCTCTTTCCTTTGGCTAGATGGGCTTCGTTGTACCACTTCAGAATTGCCTCTTCACTCAGGACATCCGCTTTAAAAAGAATAACAAAAAAAAAAACCCGAGACCATGGAAATATTTTTTTGCCCTTTTCGATTCAACATGATGCAACATCACAAATGCTGAGTTGTGGTGCTTGAAATACAAATGTCGCCAGGCAGGTTGACGACATCAATCAACTAACTTTTGGCTATAATCTCTGGCCATCTGGCATCATTCATGCATGCCTACATAGCTTCCCACTACAAAATGAGCTGTTTTTCCCCCCACAAATGTGAGGATGGAAAAAGGAGCCCTTGGACACAAATAACTTACCTTTGTAGAGGAGTACAACAATTTTCTGGAAGGCCTTCATGAAGTGGATGTTGTCATAACAATACTCCTGGATCTTCAGCAGGAGAGTAAGTTCAGAGAGGCCCTGGGAGGTAAAAGCCTTCAACAGTGGGCTGTATTGCTGAGAATGTAAAGAATTATGGAAAATTAGACTTACATCTGTACAGAAACCGTAAAGATTCACACGAGAGAGAAAAACATTGGGAATATTTTTCTGATTCTGCACATTACTTTCACTTTGCGGGTGGAATGGCTTTGGGTTAGCAAATCAATTATCTTCTCTGTTAAGTTCAAAGCCTATAGCAGCCTGGATTTTGAAACATCTTTAAGGCACAATTTAAGAGTGGCGCCCTCAAGTTTCTTTAGATCTCTGCCACAGAGACGAGGAACAGCCGAGCCATATAACAGAGGTGTCACCTTTAAAAGTTTGATGGCTTGTTCGGTGACCAGCTCCTCCTTCTTGTTCCACTCCACGGAGCTCATTACACTGGACCAAATGAGTCCAATCATCGTCTGCTCGGATATGTTGTTCTTCTTGATTTCCTCTCGGACGTAGGTGATGATCTGTAAAACCCGAGGCCAGAGAATGGAACACACATTATTGGCAAAGCAGGCAAACCCATGGCCGACATATGCTGAGGCTTATTGCTTATCAAATCCTGCGGAAGTCTGAGGTATGACAACCCTGGCAGGACACAAAGGCTTGTAGGAGCAGATAATATATTTAGGCTGAGTGAATTTCAGCAACTTGTCATTGATTCCCTGCATTCTTTTCTCCAGTGCTCCTCAAGACAAAAAAAGGGGGCAGCAGTTGAGAAGAAAGCAATCTTAAGTGCTACCCCTCAGTGGCGTGATACACAAAAAGGGACTCAGCTAATGTGAAAGGAGCGGAAGAACTAGCAAGGCTCACATCTTTGAGGGGGTCCCCACGTGACATTTGTTCCTGAAGCTCTTTCTGGAGCTCCTTCCGAGCACCTATGGACTGCTGGTTTCTGGCAAAGTCCGAAAGCTCCTTGAGCCCGGCGTCTGTGAAGTACTTTGAGAAGTGCTCACAACTACGCTTGTTGGCAGGGAACAGCTCCTGAAAAAGCACACAGTCAAATATTGAATAAAAATATTAGAAATTAAGAGGCCTTTGTTCATTAATTGCCCGCGTACTTGATGCCACAATAGCTAGGAACTCTGATGAAAATAAAATGAATAATCTGCATGAATTAAACAACCTTGTTTAGAGTGCACAGACTGTTGACAATTACTGCATTGGGAAGCGCGATGCTTCATCTTAGCCTTGTAAAGTTTTATGTATCCGAGATGTCATTCTCACCATGAGCCTGTTGTCCATGCCAACCTTTCGGAGGCTGGCAGAAACAGAGTTGATGTCCTTTTCAGAAAGCCAGGATTTGAAGAGTTTTACAGCAAAACATGCCGAAACACCTGAACAAATGCATAAAGATGTGTCAGCTGTTGCTAACAGACCTGCCAGGATAAAGTTAGGCCTGAGTAATACATTGGTAAACAACTCCACAGGATGTGATTAGACAGGTTTTAACTGGAACAATGCCTAAAAAACAATGATGTAGTCAACATAATTAGTTTGGACCACAGGTGTGTAAAATATGCATCTATATCTAAAAATACAATATGATTTCAGTGATCATTTTAGAGACAAAGTTAGCAAATGTGAAATAGACAACAGCTCCCTTCCTATCTATCATGAGGGTTTAAGGCCTTCAGCCATAGTATTTGCAGTCTCTTTTTTTCTTTGACAAGCAAAAGACACTTGGCTGACAACACCAGGTTAACACAAAGCAAAACTCAATAGTTCTATTTGCATCTTTTTTCAGACACGATCAATTCATAAGCATGTAACGACACCATTTAAACATATTCACACAAATGACAGGCTAGGCTAGTTTATTTTGTCATTCCATAATGCTGGGTCTTCAGGGTTTGTTTTTTTTGGGGATTAGAAATATTAGGACTATTAAGTAATTCTTTCCTGTCGTGCGGGCGTAAAACATACGTGTATGTCGCGGCTAAAGTTGCAGTACAGAAAAGCCAAAGATATGTTTGAGGTGGTTTAGAAACATCGTCTCCATTACATAATTTGTCCACCAGAAAGCAATGACAAGCTTATTTTTCAACAGTAAAATGTCCCACTCAGTACATGTCTTTGTCAAAATTCTTGGTTCACAAATTTAAGGGATTTTCATTTACGCAAATATGTGAATACTGGCCTCAAAAATCCAGTATCGGTTGGACTATAGTTTGATCAGTTGCCCTTTGTTGGCACTATTTCTTTGAGGGGAGCTTGGCGTGTCAGTTTGCATGTCTGCCTATGGAACCAAGTTGCGTGCATCTGTGATGGCCAACTGATAATAGCTACAATGGTTTATGGAGACTCCCCCAAATATTTAACTTGTGTAGTCAATGACTTTGAATGCTCTCGTCAGTGGAATTGCAAAGAATAATGCCTACTATAGTTATGTTTCAGAAAAAATACAGAAATGCAGGCACTTGTTGACACGTGTTGATTTCCTACTAAGTAATTAGAGCAAAACAAACAGCCAAAAGAAAAGAAACAAAACATCTAGCCATCATAAAAGTACAACATGGCTAAGTAAGTCTGCAAGTGCAGTCATTCATCAACACTCACATTTACCATTTATCAACTCATATGGAAGAATGAGATTTTAATCATGTTTACGCAGTGCATGAACAATTTGATTTCCTTAATTGAATGACTTTGAAATCTGAGGGTTAAACAGCATTTTATATGCATCTTTCTGTGATGCCACTGATATCAGACACGGCTGTAGGCACCTCCTGCGTTTCCATTACGTACAACTCTGAAACATAGATTGGTTTTGATACTTGTTTCATTGCTCCATCCATTATATGCGTAGTCCGCACTAGATTTGGGAGATTGTGGGTTGTCCAGTTCACAGCTAAACAATGGACTAAACAATGATTTCACTCCTTACTTCCACATATCTCAAAGTGTGCTGATTAATGAACTGTTCCAGGGGTAGTGTCTGGTTAGTGTCTCAACACTTGCATGTTTGCTTATTTTCTACTTATAGACTAATAACTGTAAAGCATTTAGGCATGCATTAGGATGTAAATCTATGTTCATTTTCACTTTTATCCTAAAAAAAAAAAAATGGTTGATAATTGTTAGGAAATCATTGAGAAGACAGATGTTGGGAGAGAGAGTGAGAGAAAATGCAGGAGAGGATACTGTTTTTAACAAAAAAAAAAATAAAAAAAAATCAATCAATCATAGAGGTAAAAACACTGCTTTATATTGTTTTTCAAGATTCATTTGAACGTACGAGATAACACTCCCCCCTCTTAAGGTTTATTTATTAATTTAATCTCAGTCCAACTACTTCTACCTGCGGACGTCATCTGTGAAACAACACAGCTAGACACACCCAGAAGTAGGTACCTTCTTTGACTAGGTTCTCATTGAAGAGGCTGCTAAGAATGGATGCAGAGAGATTGCCGTTGGCCAGCAGAATTCCTGTTAGCATGGCCAGCTTGTTGCGCTCAGACTCTGTGAAGCCCTTGAGGAACAGCAGCAGCTGCCAAAGAGCAAACATATAAACACAATCCTGTAGGCTGAATTGAGTAAGACATATATATTTTTTACATTTGAGTTAATAAAAAGTTATGGTATAAAATAATCATGACTTCAGAAACTTGACCTGGACAGGCACTATGCGTTCCTGTAAAATGCCTTTAGCAAAAGACAAACCTTTTTAATCTCCTCCTCAAACCCCTTCTCCAAGTATTTGTAACGCCTGATGAGCTTGTTAAAGACCTAAAGGAAACACAAACCATGTTTCATTATTTGTACGAACAGAAAAAAACAAAAACATTTTTAACTTCCCTGTGATAACAGTGAAAACTGAGCAGGAACTTAATGGAATTCACCTGTGCATATGCCTGCATGGTCTCCATGTCCTCCTGTGCTTTGAAGAGACAGAACTCAGTGCAGGTCACGTCATCTGACAAGGTACCCCCTGGGGCTGAAAAAACCCCAAATTTTCTTAATTTTGTGAGTCATGCCTCATACCTCCAATGAGTTGCTTTCCTTTTTTGTTCTTTAATGATTATCTTTTCTGGCATTGTGGCCTTTATTTGATAGTGACAGCTGAAGAGAGAGACAGGAAATGGCGGGAGACAGAGATGGGATGACATGCAGCAAAGGGCCCGGGCTGGAATCAGACCCTGGCCGCTGCGGTAAGGACTCAGCCTGGTACGCACTCTACCAGGTGAGCTACCAGGGAGTCATGAGTTGCTTGACTTGATGATTTTGTGTCAACATCTGCGTAAAAACTGAATGAAGAATATAAGTTCCTGGGTACTATTAGTCTGATGTGACGGACTGACTTTATCACCATCAAACCGATAATTCCACTTTCTTAGGCATAATTGCTACTTTTTAAAATGTTTTTTGTAAAGGCAACACAAACATGAAACAGTCCTGCCTCTTACCCAGCATTCCACCAGCAACCAGGATGTCGAATAGAGTCTCAGCATAGCGTCGGTAGTCAAGCTTGGCACCAGAGGCATCAAGGAACTTTGCGACAGCTTCCAAATCGGTGCCAGTTTGGTTCAGACCTTGTATGATGCTTTCCTGAAACTGGGAAGGGTCAAACCTCTCCTTTTCATCTGTTGAAAAGACAGATACTTACTTGAGTTTATCTCTGCCACTTACTTACAACATTCTAAAAGACATATCCAAACCCATACTCAGGTCATGGACATACAGAGAATCACATATTCTCTTCCTTGCATAAGACATTTCGGTGAAGTCCTATAGGACAACACATTTGTGTTAGGTTACTGTGTGTGCCTACTCTTCAGAGGCAGTGAAAAAGCAACACCCCTAAAACTAAATGTATTTGTTTTGGGCCAGACACCTTTCTTTAGTATGCAAAGTGGCAATTAAAATGTGTTGAATTGTCAGTGAATAATCAGTGAACAAACAGGCATGGTCAGTGATCAACCCATACAATCATATCCCTGTGTCTGTGATTGTAAACGGGTACAATGCTGAATAGAAAGATCAGTACTATGAAAAGCTGGAAGACTATCAAGCAGGTGATCTCCGTGAACTATACAAACAAGATGGCTTTAACTGTAGTGTGCACAACTATGTGAAGCCTTAAAGTTTCTCACCTCTTTTTCGGGTTTTGAAACGCTGGCCTGTTAGCGTAGGCTTCTGCTGCCTTTGATTACTCATAAAAGACACTCTGGACGACAGAGGGGAAAGGAAATAAAATCAGGATTAGGAAATAAAAATGAAAATAATTTTCTCCATTTAATTATTTATGACACTGAAAAAAAGACTGCACTGCTAGGGTGCACTATTCCAGCCATCACCTAAGTTTATTTAACAACTGAAGATATGTGTGCAACACAACATTCTAAAATAAAATTTAAAATTGACATTAATCAAAAGATAACTCAAACAAACAAGGGAACAACACATGGAGTTAGCATAGTGGATGTAATGTTCAGTATAATAACACATGCAGTGCAAGGTAAAACAAGCCAGACATTAGCCACATTCTTTACCTGTCATATTTTAGGGGGCCATGTAATAATCATTGACTGCTAGGCATAAATTACTCATCATTAATGTTAACTAGTTAACGTTACAGATAGACGTAACCCACATTGTTAACAATGGTAACGTAACGTTACCTCTAAGTTGGCTAACTGGATAGAAACATAAGAGTCTTGGACGTTTGTCTACCGGTGTTCACTGATGCAAATCTATCAAATGACATGACGTTAATTAACGCTACATATTTTCAAGCTACATCTGACAAAATGGTATAAACGGTGACACTAAAGATTTTAACATTTAAAAGCCAAACAAAGCCAACCTGGATGTGTGTCTTCACTGGGGGTGTTAGCTAGCTAACTACATTGAGCTTCAGCTTCCTTTATTTTCCTGACGCAGTGCCACAGTAAGCTTAAATATATGACCATCACTCAATTACATTAAACGAAAACGAACAGCAACTCACCGAAATCCTCTTTATGAGCAAAAACAGTCCGTGAAATAAAAACTAATACCGCTAGACTCCAACACAATCAGGTCCAGGCAAATTGTAGACGCGCATGCGCATTAACACGGACTCTATGTGGGTCATTACACTTGTAATGGGGAGAGTAGAGTTCACAAACTGATCAAAGAGAGGGAAAACAGACGGAGTGAAATAACTGTGGTATTTTACCAACGACTGTAGTACTTAATGCAATATGGTTGCTTTTCTTCTCTGCCTAATGGATGCATAATGGAGTGATATAACGATCATCCCTGTAAATTAACCCCCCTGTACAGTTCGAAGTAATTTTCCTTTGGTTATCGGGTAAATTAAAAGAAGAAATGTTTCATCCCCGTAGAAAACTGTAACAGGATCCGTTTCCATGCCTTTTAACCCTCTCTACTAACGCACCAAACTGACCCAGAGTTAGTATCGTTAAACAATGGGTCAACAAATCGTTGCTATCTAGCATTAAGACGCAGGAGGGGGGTGTTGTGCTGTCGGGTGGATGGTGTATCTGTGGGATGAAGGGAAAACTTTAATGTTACGTTACTATTTACCTCGTAAATCTTTGTTCTAATCCCAGGAACTTCTCTAAACATGTTTAGTCAAATAATTCCCTCCACTTTTTTGTCAAAGATGGACATTTGAGCCTATTAGGTCCTATTATTTACATAGGCTAAACAACACATTTCAAAATACATGACTCAGAAAGTCTATCTCGTTTATAAAAAAAAGTTATCTTTAGGCATAAGATTAAAAATATTAAGTCATGCTGTTTGGTTGTTATGTTTAATATTAGGCTGATGTTTGTTAAACGGTTGGTGGAGAGTGCTTCATGTGGACGACAAAATTACATTTCAATATTTCCGACAGCATTTGAATGCATCACAGCCCCACCTCCCCCGCGCTGAAGGTGATTAGGGGACGCTGGACTATCCCAGAGACGCCGCTCCTCCAGCCACTCCCTACGCCCTGCGGACCCTGCACTCTCAGGTCCATCCAGAGCTCCATTCAAAGCGCTCCGATCCGGATGAGAGCCACGTTTCACCTCATCCAGCACAGCAGACACGAGTTCAAGTAAAGGTAGTGGGGAAGGGCTTCAGGAGACACTCCAGACTTGGAGAATCACCTCTGGGATCCTACTTTTGTCCGTAGAGTGGATTTAGGACGAGAGGGAGCAACTCTTGCTTGATAAAGAGGCAAGTTTAACATCTTCTGTTGCTTGGCTAGTTGTCGTGAATTAAACAACTGCGAGTGCTTTCTTATTGTTTGGCTCATATTTTTAACTCACTGTTGCACTCGCTGCAACTTTTCTCAAAAGTTCACTTTCTATAGTCTTTCTTTAGACCGTTTGCTTCCCAACTCATTCATTCCTCCTCACTTCGTGCAGGAGGGGGTTGGGCTTTTTTTTTGTTTATCTTTCTTTTTCTTTGTGAACGAAATGGAATGGTTGGATGATAAAACTGCTAGGACTGAGTCTGTTTTTCGCTGTTTTGTCTCTTTCATACTGCAAACCAAAGCTCGTTTATCAACGTTAATGAAAAGCGTGGTCGCTAATTGCCTACATCTGCGGCTTTAAGCACCATCTTTGTAGCCCAAGAGAGTCAAACCACTGCAGACCCCGACGCAGCAGATGTGTCAACTCTGTTTTGAGATGGCACCGATATCAAAGTTTGGCTTATTCAGCACTGTGCACACAGTATCCTGCTCAGCAACTGCGAATATTCATGTAATCACACAACTGAACAATGTGTGAGTGTAAAGCTGTCTGTGAAATGGGCGTTTTAGTGAATTGTGCAGGGGTGAATGCAAACAGTATAAGCTCTGATCTCCACTTTGGGATTATTCAAAGTAAAATCTTATTTCATTAAAATTATATCCTTACACCATGTAGCCTACACTATGATCTGTGGATAAACTCACTGAAGGTGAGTTTAGCCTCCAGTACGCCCCTGGTTTTAAGAGATCTTTATGCCGCTGACTGGAATAAATTACTGCTCAGCATGGACTGCATGAATAAAACCATTCACCTCTCTGAGAAACATACCAACGTTCCTTTTTGTCAGAGTTGACCTGCTTTCTCCCGGCTGGGATCCCCTGTGGGATCCAGCCTGAAATTTATAAAATCAAACAAGGAGAGGAATCCCTTATGGGAAGAAAAACTCATTCTTATGCTTTAAATGTTGTAGTTTGTCGCCCGGTTGCCTTTTGATGCCAAACTTTTGCTATGCTTGGCTCTACTTTGAATCCTGCAGTTTCTCAACTACTAATTCCGTCTGAACTTGAAATCCCAACAGGATCAGATAGGACTTTTTTTTTTTTTTTAAATGGATTGTGTCTTTCTCTTTGTGGTTTTCCACAAATATGTCCCGCCTCTGTTGGCCAGAGTCTCAGTGGGGAAACCAGATGGGAACTTTATTACCCGCACTGATCAAACAAACAGTGATGTAAGATGACTGTTAAAGGTAGTGTGTGCAAGCCTTTCAGAGTTGCCGAGAGACTCCTGGAAAAAGTAACAAGCGTTTAGCTCAGACTTGGAAGGCGACGGTGTGTGGGACTGCTGACCGCTCTAGTAGCTCTCCTCACTGTGAGCATGTTGGCCGGCTTGCTTTAAGTTGCATCAGTGTTTTTAATGTGCCAAAAGCCTCTTCATGAACACTGTTGGGCAGATGCTGTGGTCATGGTAATGTAGTGTGCCTAGAGGACCAAAGTCCCCCCAGCCAGTGCCATGGTGATGAATAGTGTTTGCACACGTCTGCTCGTGCAGCATAGTGTAGTGAGGCGTACGTCTTGTGTTAGCCCTGCATCAACAGAGATCGACAGGGGTGCACATCTGCAGCTCCACTGACGGGACCATGAAAACCCTTTAGTAAGAGAGACAGCAGCCTCTCTTATAGGAGGATTGAAGCCAAGAAGCATAAAAAGTCCTCTGAATGATATGTAGTTGCTTTTTCAATTCAGTTTCTCATCAACTTTGCGATACATTTTGTTCCCTGCTGCTCTGTTACTTTGGAGTTGAAAGGATAAAATCACACATTGTCCTCAAGTTTCCTAACAAAGAACTTTCCCCTGTGCTGTCTGACTCAGAACATTTTCCTCCCATTCAACTTAACTGCTTAAAATCCATGCCCTTTGTCTCCCTATGGAGCGAGAGTAATAGCTGTACATTTTAATTCAGCTTACTGTAGCTTTGTTAAAACCAGTACAGCTGTTTTCTCAATTCACTTATGGGAAACCATGCCAGACCAAGTGTTTGACTGCCTGTTGTGCAGACGACGCTGAAGCTGCTAATGCAAAGCAGTCTGGGGAACATTTGAGTGCATTCATGTACTGTAATACAGTAAAAAATAACTGTAATCTTGCAGTGTTCTCCATTGTGCATTTATTTGATAAGTGGTTGGGGCACTTTGGAGCTATTGTTACTGGTAAAGTGCAACAGCTTGGACCCTGAGGATCGAAAAGAGGAGTGTTGACCACATTAATTGTACAAAATAGAGAGTCCATAGGCAGTGTTTTTCTGCCCTAGCTCTCCTTTTTAAAGTTACCTGCCACCTGCAGTCCAGAAATGAGTGGTAAAGCCTCATAGCTTTCACCTGGTCTATCCACCGTGTATAAATCACTCTCGGTTTTTGCAGTGTGTTTGTACTGCTAAGGGAAATAGGTATGCATATGGGACGTCTTAACACACTTATGTCCCATTGCTTATTAGAGAAGGGGGAAATGACAAACGTTAATCTGCTCCATTTGTGAAAATAAATAAATGCATAAAAAGTGAAGACTAAAACTCTAATAACAGTCTCAAACTCTTTAAAGCCCCTGAAAACTTGTTTTCCAATCTTAGCTTTTTCTCTCTATGACATTAAGAAACCATCAAAGTTAAAGTAAGAGTTTACCGGTCAGAAACGCAGCTAATCTGCAGTGTGTAGTTTGATCAGATTGGATTGATAGGGATTTGGAAACAAACAACCCCCCGCTTTTTGTTGGTTTTTTCGTGGCAGACATTTTCACATGTCACCGTAGGAAACGCACGCATGAAAATAATAAAATTTAATGATGGCTCAATCCTATTTAGCTGCTTCAGTTCCAGAGCTCTGATACTGTGCATGCTGGCTCACTGTCACACTTTGAATAAAACGGAGCCATCATTAATGACATTAGTAACACCTGTGCTTTTCCTACCATTAAGGCCTGGTCACACCAGCATTTCAATGGCCAAATCTTGCAGCGTATTCAATTCATTCCAATGGAATTGCCACGATTAGTGTATTCGCTTGTGGTCTGTGTCCATTTTTCACATCAAGCTGTGTTGCACGGTCCACTTTTATTTAACCTCCTCTGTCGGAGTATAAACTATAAAGACGAGGAATGGTTTGCAGACATTTATGAGACAGGATGTGATCAGGCCTTTTACAAATCAAAATGTCTGCTGTGAAAAAGGCCATTGATCACCACATTTTGATTCAAATGTTGCTTAAACCTAATTGGTGCATCGCCATTTTCCAACAGAGCCCTGCCCATTTCAAATCAGCGAGAAGTACAAACCAAAAAACAAAAACAAATGCAGAAATCTCTCATGTGACATTACCAGAACTGTTCCAACTTTGGCAGATTATTTTGTGATCATGTAGGATCCCACTGCTCCCAGTCAGAAACTGAAAATATGTTTTCAGGGCCTTTAATGCTAACACATCAGACAGTTATTCCTATCAGTCATCTGGTCTCTTTTCAGTCAAGGATTTGTATGCTCAGTGGATGCCCTTTGTCATTTTGATTGCCAGCTGTAGGCTCATGTTTTGCAGATCTACCAGTACTGATGGCTCTCCGCTGTTTGAGCAGTATTGTAAATAAAGCGCAGTGTTTGTTTGGGTTACAGGTTTATGTTTAACCAGTCCGGGTGGTTGTGTGCCATGCAAACTGTTTAACTCGCAAATGTGTGCACTTTTGACAGAAGAGAGAAATCATCAAATAGCAGTCATTAAGTGCAAGTTGTTCAAAAAAGCATTTTCAGATTGTTCAGTCGTTTTAGTGGTCCTGCAAGTGGAGTGACTGCTAGTTTGAGCCTTTGCTCACACACTCTCGCACAGATGTGCACCTGGAGCCGTGTTGAGGACTCTGGATTGCAGAAGCTCACTCTCTGCCCCTCTAAGCCTCTGTCCTCCCTGTCCTGGCCTTCTCTTTGGCACAGCCTCATGCCCTGCTGCTGCTCCATTAGGGAGGGCTTTAATCTCCATCATTGCCAGCAGCCTGTGATGTTGTGACTCTCCTGCCCCGCGACAAGGCCATCTCGATCTGCGGGGAATTTACAGACTATAACGACGCATAATAGATTTTATTATCATTTGTTTGCACATCGACGCCACTGTGTTCTCAAACAACCGCTCCCAAGGTAGAATGACGCCAATCATCTCTCTGTGTAGCTCACACAATGCCCATCTTGCTTTCTCACGGGCCACATGTCATTGTAGACTGCAGGCTTGCTTTGTTGTTCATGATGAAAATATTGACCATTTCAAAATTGGTAGCCACTCTGAGCTGCTTTATTCTTAATCATGTACATGCATCCTAACAAGTAACAGCTGGCTTTTGTATTTGCACTATTGATGTGTTTTGCATGCATGTGGATGTCTGCACGGCTGTTGACTTTTGGTTGAGTGGCTTTTCTCCTTGCTAAATAACAGAAAAGAACACGTGGCCTGTAAATAATATATGCACATTTAATGGTGTTTCTTCATGTTTTCCTCGTGGCTTGACCTGGCTGGGAAATCTAGGTCAGTGTCAGAGGCAGGAGGGAAAGCATCATGTCTCATCATATTGTTGCTTGCATGCATTGAAATCCCAGATTCCAGCCCACCCGTCACTATGAGACTTTTGATGATAAAATCTTTCTCTCTGTTATTTATTGAGCAACTTTGCTGTTCTAAATATAGCACTTTACTCTGGGGGAATTATGGATCAAACTCCAATCTGAAATTTAATTCTGCGACTTGAACTGTATGTCGTATGTAGGATCAAAACAGTGACTCAGTAGTGCCCTTTGCCTGACATTCAACGCTCTAGTTGATGTTGCTAGCGTGCTGCATGTTGCGTGACACCAAGGCTGTGTGGAGCAGCTTAGTGCCAGAGGCAGGTATTATGTTGAAGCTATATTGCTGATGGCTGATGATGAATAATGGCAGATTGTTGTACCAGGAAGTCAGGGCAAAAAGTAATTATACGGGAATCCCATTGAAACATTTTCCATTTTGCCCTTACATCATTCTTGCAAGTGTTGCAAAGACAGCTCAGTTCAGTCTCCATTCAGATCCATTTGAAAGATTTTTTTTTTTTTTTATACTCTTAGGTCAGCATTTAATGTGCCAAACTTAACTGATGTGTCAACCACACTCCCATCTGCCGCACACAGGCACTGTGCCAGTCAGGTTTTGGAGAGCGCACTCCGTTAAGGTGACGTGCATCCACACGAGGCTATTTGACCATAAGTTTCGCTACATCACTGATTCATGAGATTTAGATTTGAGATTAATAGCAGCTAAACCATGTGGGCACATGTGATGCTTACCTCCTAAACATGCATCAAAGAGATTTAATCAATCTCTCTGATGCATTTTGCATCAGAGAGATTGATAAAGCGGGACATTTCTAATCCAGTTTCTAAGAGTAATTTGCCAAAGGTTTATACTAGGGTCGTTTTGATTCAGTCTGATTAAAAAGAGTGTATTTTTAAAAAAATCTTAAAACAAAAACAAAACCGTAGGATATTTTTTGTCCTTCACATGTACATTGTGGCAAACCACAAAAAAAACATAGACTGATTATATTCCTCATCTCTCCACCACTCAGCAGTGAAGATAATCTGAGTTTAATCAAGGCTGCTGTCAGGTTCCCCCCCCATCCAGTACAACAGTTAGCAGCAGGCAGCAACTCTTATTAATGGGATTGTGTCACTGCGCTGCCTGGAAGCCAGCTCCAAATCTGGGGTAGTGGGTTATAAGCAGAGGAGCTGAGGACATCCGGTATCCAGGCTGCAGCCGGATGCAATATGTTGTTGGTCAGACTGGCACAGGCACTCGGACGACATGGACACATAGTGTTCTCCCCCAGATTACCCAGCGTCTGTTTTCACTGACAAGGATTAGGCTATGTCCTTTAAACTCCTGTTTGCTCATACCAGAGACTAGATGCAGCCCTTTCAGTGTAGAATGTCTCTGCATTTACAGTCAGTAGCTGGGTAGTTACTGCCTGTAATTGGTTTGACCAGTATCGATTGTGGCAGGCTAATGCATAAATAATCTGATGCTCTGGAATGCCAGTATTCAGTCTATCTATTTAATCTATCTATTTAAACAAATGTAATACTCGGCGCTCTTAAAAGTAACGGAGAAACCTGGGATGCTGTAGCAAAGCAGCAGCATTATGAAGCCCTACACAAAGATAACATATGGTGGGAGATCACAGGGCAGGTGACTGCTGTTTCATCCCTCCAGAGAATCAGCAGCTGTGTTAAAAAGGAAATAACTTAAAACTGCTTTGAAGACAACCAAAGCAAGACATGAGCTGTCACTGGGAATATTTTGGCACAATGCACCAGTCAGCGGCCACAAAGTAACAGACCTCACTGGACTGTGGGTCACTCTTGCTTTGTACATCCCTCTGAGTCAAGATTGAGCTGTTGATCATCTTTGCAGCACTACAGCCACCTTTTTTTTTCTTTCTTTTTTTTTTCTTTTTTAAATGTCTTAATTGCAAAAGAACGTCAATCATTTTTCAACCTTCTTCCCCATCTGACTTGGCCCACCTTTTGAAACAATTGTTTTCATTCCAAGTGTGAGAGTGAGTGGTTTTGGAATTTGAGTCTTGCCTCCTACCAAGAGCCGGGCAACTTCTTTATGGGCCAATAACATTGTGCCCTGCAGGGGAACAGAAGCCAGGGAAAAAGTAAAGTGGAGGTCTACACGGGAGATCCATTTTTTTTCAGGAATGTCATGCTGCTCTTATGTTGCAGCAGAAAGTTGATTTGAGAACTGATAGGGTGTTATGCCTTGGAGACGAAGCGAGGATTTTGTGCTGAAATGTCGGCACTTCGAGTTGTCCTGTTTTGGCTGTCTGCCAATTGTTTCAGATCGCATACTGTTAATCCCCAAACATGAACTTGCCACATCTATGTCTGCCCTATCTGACATTTGTGTGGTATTAATCTATGCAGACATTATTCATATATTTTTATTTTAGCTAATTTCCACTCAAATCACTGATTTATTTATTGAAAGCACATCTTAAACATCAGAGTGCATTACAAATATGTAGTTTTTCCATATTTGTATTCTGTACCAGCCAGCGTCTGTCTCTGGTTATGCAAAAGACATCTGTACTAAGAGAACAGTGTAGATGACTACATGGCCTCATCTGCCTGTCACAACAGCAGATATTGGGTTTTTAGTACAGCAAAGCCCTGTATGAAGTCCCTGAATGTATCCCAGGCCCCTCTTTTATGTCCAGCCCTATAGCATTGGGATTACTGTCCCAAAGGAGATGGGAGGCAACACTGGACTGAAAACTGCCACCCCCAGCAGTGTCTTTGTCAGGGTGCACTCTAGCCCAGATCCTTTACCGGCAACAAATATTATGTTGCTGCAACAAGCAAGGTGGGGGTGGGGGGGGAGAGCTATGAAGCAGTTTACTGTTTTGGGGCTATTCCTTTGATTTATAAGAAGCCCAGAAACAGGAGCAGATTCCAGCTGAGCAGACACCCAGAGGTCAAGGGCAAAGTTCCTTAGTTATGCAATGGCCTATGGGACATTCTCACATGCCACAGGAGAACAAGACTGAATAGCCAATCAAAAGGCCCCGCTCCTCCCCTGGAGTCAAACCACTGCTGTCTAAACATGTCCACCCCAGAGTTTGTTTGCATTGGCTAAGTTTAGGACAGTTTATTTTCTGATCAGAGAACTTAAAAAAACATTGCCAGAGACCTCACAAATAATGGACAACAAACCTAAAATAATGGCCTAATAGGTGTGATAAAGTGATATATTTTTTGAGCCAGTGTTTCTCACCAAAACACGTTGTGTGTACAGTACAAACAAAACAGGGGCTCATAGAAACATTTCTCCATAGTGCCACTAGTGGTCAAAAACTCCATAGGGTACCTTTTTTTTTTTTTTTTTTAAATTTACAATATGTGTGATGTATCTCTTCCTTTGTCTGTATTTCTGTGCAGGGGGGGCACACCTGCAGCCAAAATGGAGGTAAAGACGTCACTTCTAGACAACATGATTGGGGTTGGCGACATGGTCCTCCTAGAACCCCTCTCTGAAGACTCATTCCTCGAGAACCTGAGGAACCGCTTTGACCACAATGAGATCTATGTAAGTCTACTATTTTATATTCAAGTAATGATTGCATTAATATAACTGAACCCCATTTGAGTAGCAGTGTAACAATATTGTGTTTTATTAAAGTCTTGTGCTTGTCCCTGCCCCCAAAGGCAGATATAGATGGCTTCCCTAAGGAAATTCGCAGATACTTTCCATAACTCTATTGTTCCCTTACTTATTTCAGTCTTGGGTACAGAAGTGGCACAGATACACAGACCACACTAACCAGCCAATCAATAAATCACATCAGTGAGGAATGTAGATGATGCTTTTTAAATGAGGCATGAAATCCAGAGCTCAGGGACAAGGAAGGGAATGGCAGGCTGGCTGTCTATCTCTAGAAGAAGGGAGTTGTTGAACTATCATCCCTGCATCAAGCAATTGGCTCTGGGCTTTGTGCTGTGACACTCCACGATTCTTCTTCTCCTATGCAGGTTGACTGCTCTAGACGTCAGCCAAGAGGATTACAGCTCCGCTCTGGATGCTGTTGGCTCACAGGGCTCAGGGCCCGAGGGATGATGTCACCTCATACAGCCATGATTGCTTTAGTGGCACGCTAGATATTTTGTCGAGATGCAGCCCACATCCTGCTGAGGAATGGGAATGGTGTTTTCGCATATCAGATGCCCTCAATTTTCTGTCCTAAACTATAAGCTCAGCGCTTTGTATTTCATGTGTGGTTCTGACCTAAATGTTGTGGAACTAGTTAAACATGCACAATTGTGCTTTTTAAAATGATTTATGTTTTACGCTCCTCCAAGTTGTCATTGCACTGGTGCAAAATCTTAATATTTCTGATGTTACCTTTTTAGTTTAGTACTGACTGCCTACAAGGTAAAAGTAAAAATGGCATCTTCATGGAAAGGTAAATCACACAGTTTAAAGTCTATAATAGAAGCTTTTTGGTGGCATAAGCTGCACCTCAAGAGTGATGACCAGGAAAAGCGCTGTAGCCTATACTTATCCAATAAATCTGTGGTGTACAATCCTTGCATGTGAATGTGTTTTTCCCTCATGTGGCGTCATTCCTTACAAATGGCCCCAACCCCCACCCCAAACTATCATATGACGGCTCACAGCAGAAGAAACATGGCTTTGTATTCCAGAGGGACAGGGCATCGTGTATCCAATAACTCTGTGGAAAATCAAAGAGAAAAAGCACTGTTGCCCTGCTTCTTATGTGTGACTCTAACTCTTTTTCTGAGTGTTTCTCAAATGTTTAACTCCTGAAGCCCTCTTTGTTTTAACCATTAGCTCTGTATTGTGAGTTACATGATTAGGTGTAATGCCCTCCTTTCCTTTACACCAAAACTGTAGCAGGATGATCAGTCCCAATCTTTATCCCAAATGAATTCTCATAGGTGTTAACTTCATCTACGCAAGTCATTTTTAATGACTTTTCATGACAGATGAAGAGATCAAGATACCTACATATGTTTTGTACATAATTGCTAAGGTTTAACCATAGCCTTAGACCCAAAAATGCATTTTCACAACTAGTCCCAAATTTTCACATGATAAGCACCTGCCAATTTTTAAATGAACAGAAGTCCTATCTATGCTGTCTTGTACAGATGTTCTGAATTGATGGATTTTCAGCATTGCGGTAAAAAAGCTGAGTGACAAGGGGAAAAAATTGATTCATTAATGTAACTGTTGGGTGTATCTTCCAAGCAGCTATAATTTTAGTGCCTAAACAGATGGAGTTTTATAACAAGCAGGACAGCAGGTGTAGAAATGCAAATGAAAGACAACATACAGCATAGACATGACAGACATGCTTCTCTTTGAGTTTTGACTACAATCCTGTCCAACCTTTTGTGCAGTGGAAAAGGTCAAAAGATCGCTGAGAAACCTCCACGAGAACAGAGGCTACATGACCCTATTACTGGGCAGGCAGCAGGAATGGAAAAAGGAATAGAAATGCATAAAGACTGAGAGTTTTGGTCCCATCAGAGAACAAGAAGTTCTAAGTTATATTTGGAATATATATTTAATTCTTCTTCGAATCTGAAACAAATTGCACCACATTTGATAGGAAAAGTTAATATGCAAATGAAAGTCACACCTTTTTTCTCGTTGTAGACTATACATTTGTTTTGGATGTGGTTTGAAAAGGCATAAAAACCCTCAGTTTATAGCTGTTTGGTGGCTCTGATAATGAGCCTTTTTGGCACCAATTTTATGATGTGATCTGTCAGAGGATTCATGAAATAATCATGAAGTCTCTTGCAAGTTTCAATTTTCTCTGCAGAGGCTGAAAAGAAAAGTTGTTTTTTTTTTTTTTGTTGTTATTTTTAATGTGTTTGGTGCTTTCTGCTTTTGGTCAAGAGAACCCCTCATTTACACATGATACTTTGTTTACATTGCACACACTCTTTCCCTTTTGTACCCGTCCTCTGCACTTTAAAAGGCCTCCTTTTGCCTCCGGTGGGCTATTGAAAGAGAGGCTGTGGGAGGCCATGCTCCGATCTTGTCAGAGTGGGTTATGCAACAGCCATTACCATGGAAAGCAAAGAAAATGTTTCAGGTTGATGTTTGAAAGTGCTATCTGGGCTCTGTTTTGAGCGTAGGAGGATGATGAAGATGATGGCTGGTTACATTTGCTTTCAGAAATATCTGACAAGTGTTATCTGTTGAACAGGACCCATGTGAATGTTACATAAATGTGTTCTTTTATGAGAACATTTGAAACAGAGAAAACCGTGCTTTTATATGTTTGTCGATTTTTTTGATTAAAAAACACTCCTGATATCTTGCATCTTAATTATTTATTATGTAATTGACTGATTGTACAATGTTTTTAATTGGAAACCCTTAACCTAAATGGATTCTTTTGGAAGATTTTCATTTTATTTGGAGTTTTAGGTGTTTGTGTTAACACCAGTTGCTAATATTTAGGCCTGTCAGGCATTGGTATGGCAGCATGGATACTTGCACACACTGACACATACACTTACAATATTAAAACACTCCTTCAGCACCCTGACCTCTTTGCAGTCTGTGTTTTCTGTGCAGCCCACAGATTCCGTAAACTTTTCCGTGTTTTTAATGTGTGTTCAGTTTCACTTCAGGCATTGCATGCCTCAACAATGCATTAGGAATACACAGCTGGGAAAAGCTGACACGGGCAGAATTCATCCCACCTAGACTCCACAATCGGCACCAAAATGGACAGAGGGGAGGAGAAGTTGTTAAAACCAGTGCTCTCGTTGGTCTGTTTAAAACTGAGAAAATGCAATGTGGATTCACTCACTAACTGTTTCCTTGTTTCTTCTCCCTCCAGACATACATTGGCAGTGTGGTGATCTCCATGAACCCCTACAGGTCCCTGCCCATCTACACGCCAGACAAAGTGGAGGAGTATCGCAATAGGAACTTCTATGAACTTAGTCCACACATGTGAGTCCACCACCCAGGTCCTCTCCAAAACCACCTATTTTTATATTTCATGTTCGGCTTAAGGCTCAAGCACCTAGAGTTTGACAGTGAGGTTTGGCACTACACGAGTGATTTACAAGTCTTTCTTGGTCTGATTTTTTTTTTTTTTTGAGCAAGAACTGTCATCTGTCTCTTGAAGATACAGTGCATTGCAAACCTCACTGTAAGTATTATCAATTTGGAGCCAGTGACTCATGAGGAGGGGTGGGTGTGTGGCGGGGGGGTTGAGATCAGAGGGACACTAGCTCTTGTATGGAGAGTCAGTCTGGTGCTTCTGCTGGCCGTTCAGCACTGTGGCATGCCATCTGTCCATTGGCGACATTAAGTCAGTATTGCTGTGAGGCAGCCAAGACAAAACGAAGGCCAGCATTCGTCAATTGGCCTGCTGTGTCTCTAGGCTACAGCAAAACCCCTGAGAGACAGACCGAAAGAGCGAGAGTGCCCTTGTCCCAGAACAGACATACTCCCTGTAGACAAAAGCAAGTTCCTTGGCTTTACTTTACAGCCAGCTATACAGAACTGACACGACACAGTTTCAGGCTGTTTTGCCTCTTTTTTTACTCCCTTTTGTTTTTCAGTGCCTGTCTCTCCCCTCTATTGTTTTGTATACTGGTACTGGACTACTGGTGTGAACAGGGAGATTTTCTCATGGTCGTGCGATGTTTTAAAGGAATCCATCCAAGTTTTTAGGGGGTTGAGTGATGATAACTTTAATTGCCCACAACAAATTCCCCATTCAAAATAAAAATTCTGTCCTTGCCATGTTCTTAAGTTGGCAACAAGCTGGGACAGAGAATTGACCAGGCATGTGTGCTGGCTGTGCTTTGATAAACACAGCTTATAGGACAGACCAGCTTGCTGATTAATGCCTTGAACAGAGATGTAGCACTGGAAGTGGATAGAAGAAGAATGTCTATTGTCAATTTTATTCTGTAAAATCTTTTTGTTGAAAACTAGCTGGAGTGCCTTTGAACCAATATTGTGAGATCACGGATGCCAAAATGTGTTCCCCAAACAATTATTCACTTCTGTAATTTTGAGTGATAGTTTGGATGTTTGTATGGATTATCATTTTGGGCCCAGTGATTTTACTGGCCTCATAATTAATCTCTGACAATAACCAAACATGTAGGTTATCAGAATGTTAATCTAGGATGGTTAATATTGGGGCATTTAAAAAGTTTTGCTGTTTGGCAGTGGACAAGCACTTTCAAAAATGGTCTCTGCTCTTAACTGCATTACTACAAGATGATTTGGATAGTTGCCAAAGGCTAAATAGCCAACCTTTTGTTTTTGGAAGATCATTTTCATACCACACTGACATGAATTGAAACCAACAGCTGCTTTAAAAAGGCAGTGATGTAAAGTATGAAAGATTTGTATGTGCTAAACATGCAAAAACACTGGTATGGTCCTTTTTTTAAAGCTGCTCACTTTAAGCTCTTGACTCAGAAATGACAGATGTAATGCTTGTTGCTCACTGTTTCAGGAAAATAGGTTTTGTGTTATTTGCATGCGACTCAATTACTGTCTGAGCCGTTCCAACTGATCTGGCTGAAACTTTAAAAACCAAGACGATGTCTAGGCCATCTGTGAATCCACAGAGCCAGGTTGAAGGAGCCATGCTAAACCAGAAATGTGTCTTTCATCTCTCACCTTCTAAAGCTGAACCAGCTGCCAGACTACACAACCAGAAAATGTATGTCCAAACTAGAAACAAATAGGTAAAAAAAAGAGCCCCTACAAAGAAGCCTGCAACATCCCTCTCTGTTCTCAACTTCTGCATCGCTAATGATGTATACTTGCTTACATAAGAAGAATGAAATTATTTCTATTGACTGAATGTACATCTTCTGAACATGTTAAAAATCATCTTACCATTAGTCTTTAAGTAAAGAAGATTAAGCCCTATTTAATAGCTCTTGTACAAGACCTAAAGTGCCAGTCAAAGCCAGATCGTTTCAACATGCTACATAAATTGATCTTAATCCTCTGGTTAGGCCATCTGGACCAAGCTTTGTGGCTTTGCATTGATCATCCTCAAGTAATGTTAAATCCTCAGTCCTGTCAAATGTATCTGCACAGTTGTTCCATGTCATTTTTAGCAAACAAAATGGCTCTACTATTGTCGTTGTTCATGCTACCTCTCCTGTACTGAGGCTTTAGTCACTCTTACGCTATACCATTGTGTCATTTATTTATTAGCAACCCATACTTGTGTAACTGATGCCAAACACAAGCCACAATATTTTGGGACATTCTGTCTGGAAATTCAAGCTGTCTAGTTAAAATATGAGAAGAGTTAAAGGAATTTCATCTCCAGGCCTGACATGTTTTGTGTTGGTTAGCACAAAAACTAGCAGGGTGAAACAGCTAGCCTGTCAAAGGAAAAACATGTTCTTCACCTCAAATTGTTCTGATTACATCTTGTATCTTGTTAGCTTGCAAATTAGTCACAAATACATCGAAGATTGAGCTTGGTTAACGTTAAGCTGGCAACTTCACTATGGGGACAGGACCTCCTTGGTATTGCTTGCGTAAGCTAATTGAACAAAGCTAATTGAACAAAGCTAGGCTATTATTCCTAGTATTCCTTGAACAATATATTTTCCATGTTGTGTACTTTTCATACAGAGTATATACAAAGAACATGCGCACACATTTTTAGTATGGCTTAGTAATGTGCAGTGTTGCTTGGTTGGTCCTGGTGCTTAACTTTTTCCATATTGACAAAATTTTGAATTTTTTTTTAATACATTAACATATATAAAACCTAGAAGTAGCTGGACAGTTGTGGTTTGGAAACACATTTGAATGTTGTAATTCGAATACATTTGACTTGACTGGTATTCAAATCAGAGCAGCGAGTATGCATCACTACAGGTGATTTGAATGCATGGTTTGTCATACCTTAAACACAAAGCAGTTTTTTTTCCACTTTTCCCTATTAGAGCTCTCACTTATCTTCACATTCATTTTGGAAACTTTGCATTTTAAGGCCACAGAAAATGCAAAAGCAGAACAGTGGATACATCAGTTTTAAAAAAAAAAAAAAAAAAAAAAAAAAAAAAAAAGTTGATGAGAATCAGCCTCGCCTTGTTTCTTGTTTTCTTTTGCTTTAACTATAGCCCTGCAGTCATACAGCTTTGCAGAGCCAGAAACTTGTTGTACTCAAAAGCCAAGACTGCTTTATTTGAACTTTGAGCAAGGCAGAGAAAAAAACAACAATGTGTGAATATCTGGAATACTAAGATGACAAAGTTTTAACAAATATGAAAATTTGGTTCACAGGTTAGATTAAACATTTGATTTGAGCTAAATGTTTAGTTTTGGCCTTATTGTTATGTCTGAGAGCGAGTTAATTTGACCACTAAAGGACCAAGAAGGCCTTATCGCATAATTTATGAAAGAAAACACAATTTTGAATCAAAAATGACGTCAAATTCCTCGTGATGTTTCTGAACAAGAAAAGGTTTCTGTTTTTCATGACCCTGTTTTTTGCATGGCTAAGCTTCAACTGCCTGCTGAAGGGGATCAGTGTTTGGTTTTAATTAAGGTAACAACAGGGGGGTCCTAGGAATCTTCCTGTTCCTGTGTTTGATCCTCATTAGACACTTGAACAGTATAAAGTCAGCAGCTCAGAACAGGTTGCATCAGTCAAGGCCAAAGTAGTTCACTGGGGTGTTTGGATTTGGATTAGCCCCGTTTTAAATATGTTGGGCCATGTACATGAAGCCACATTGACCCACTGGCTGTGTGGGAAACTGTAGAACCTCTGTTATCTTCAAATGAAGGGTGACTGAAGGCATCAACATAGACCAAAAGCACAGTAGTTTTTGATAATTTTACAATATATTTATGATTGATGGTTTGACATTATTTTAACTACAATCACCTTTTTGAACTAAATAGCACTGTGTGATCAGCTGAAACTAAGAATATGTTTCAAGTATGAAACTTTTGACAGCATGCATTGACGGTTATCATGCTGTATGCTGTTGCAAGAAAGTTAATAGTAAAAAAATAGTATTGCGATCATTTTCTATAACAAAAAGAACATTTTGGCACATGAATGTTTGCTGAGATGATAATCTCCCAGCCTGATGGAAGGCTCTCGAAAGCTTTGGGGTCCAAAAATAAGTCATGTTAGTATTGGTAAATTGAAGCTACTGGCTTCATTGAATTTCTCACCTTGCTGTCACTGCAGAGATATTATACAGAGCAAATAACAAGCAACAGATAACTGCTCAACCCTTAAACCCTGTGTAAATAACACTACCGTGTCAATCTGCAGCACCTACTTGGAATCTAACCTCGTCACGGACAACGCCATGTCAGAATGTCACAAATCTGTTTTTTGTGACTTCCTGGCAGTAGAATGTGCTTATATAGTCAGTCCAACTGTAAAAAGCCATATGCACAGTGACAAAATGTCAGTTGATGTGTCAAACGCATGCCGTCCCTAAAACAATCACTGTTCCTCTCTGTCCTCAGAACACATAGCACAGTCTGTGTATGATAGTTCATTCATTGTCTACCTTGGCGTTGTGGGAATTGTCTTAAGCATCCTGGATAGTCTGTTTGGATGAGATGAAAGCTTAATGTAGCCAGGAAAAGGTATATCCAGGATTAGTTTTGTAAAACATGTTGCTTTTGATTAATGCTGTTGCATCATCATTGGCTCACCCTGTGTGTCTGCATCTCCAAGGAAGTCTGAAATACCTTGTGTGTGTGTGTGTGTGTGTGTGTGTGTGTGTGTGTGTGTGTGTGTGTGTAGCAGTGCTTTTCTTTCCTTTTGTATGAGCCCAAGTTAGGACCAGTGAGTGTGTGCAGGTGCTCATCTGTTTCACACCTGCTCTTGTACTCCCTAGACAAATAGAAGTGTGTGTGTGTGTGTGTGTGTGTGTCTGTGTCTGTGCGCACATCAGCTGGGAGGAAAACTGCAGCTGGTCTCCTTTCTCTAAAGTTGTTAGTGGAATAATTGCCTGTTAAGTTCTATCTTAATTAACAGTGTCTCATGCCCAGGTCAGAGACTAGAAGAATACATATTGATCAATTAAGAGAAAATCAGGCAACAGATGTTTCCAAGCAGTTGCCAATGGAAGTTTACAAAGACTTTAAAAATATAGTCACAATATACAAAATGTGACTCAGGTACACTTAATTGAAGCAAAGGAGTTATCTTAGAGGAAAAATAAAACAACAAATCGAAGACATGTATCAATGAGAATGCATCTACTGGTCACACAACCATGACATGATGCTTTTTACAAATGTAGACTGCAGTAATCTAATTTCTGGAGATTGTGACAGAAGTATTACCCCCAAATATTAAACCATATCCAGAGCTATTTTAAAATTATGTGAGGATATTGTACCAAGTCCAACGTTTTTGTCATATTTAAAATGTGTAAGAAATTTGACTGGTTTCCTTTTGAAATACCATAATTCACAAAAATACCTGAATGTAAACCCAGCTGGAAGGTTTATTCACATTTTCAGAGACATCCACAGCCATTTTTTCTTACAGAGGACCACTCGTGTCCATCATTTCCTCTGCCGGCCAATTTAGCAAAATGCTCTCTGTCCAGGTGAGGCGCCTCACAATTAACTGGCAGGTGTTTTCCTCCCCTCGACTCAAAGTCGAAGCATTAGAGATGAACAAATCAGTGGCCTTTCACCATGCGCAGCAGATGGCCTGGGGCCATCTTTTGTATGTCCTTTGCCATCAAAGCCAGACACAGATTGAGAGAAGGGGGGGGCAGCCAGCCTCATGTCTCTAGGGTAGGATTGTATTTCCCCGATGTTTAATGAGGTATTGAGACCCCTGATGCTCTTAGCGCTCAATACCCAGTGCCACTAGAGCATTGACTACAGCGGGGCATCACGACTGGCTAATGGAGCAAAGAGGCCCCGTGCAAGGCGTATGTCAGGGTTTTCAGCTGTCATGCACATGGTCATGACAGCTTGACTGTGAAATCTGGTTTGTTATAATGTAGAGTTTTGACATCTAGGAATATTATCTCCTCTATGAGTGGTTTGTTCATTTGTATGCCTACATGCCTGTGATAGCCATGTCTGGAGGCATTATGTTTTGGGGTTTTCTGTCCAGAACACTTTGAGGGAATTGCTTCAAATTTGGCACAAACGTCCACTTGTCTCAAGAATGAACTTGGTTGTCAAAGGTCAAGGTCACTGTGACCTGACAAAACACAGTTGTTTGGACAATGAATTGGTGACACTTTTGACTCAAAGGTCAGTGGATACTGTGACTTCAAAATGACCTTGACAAACACGTTTTTTTGGCCATAACTCAAGAACTGATGCGCCAATTATGACTGAATGAATTTCACACAGATTTTTTATGGGATTCAACGATGAAGTGATGACATTTTTTACCCCAAAGGTCAACTTCGTTGTGACATCATAATGTCACTTTAAATTCCTTTATTGGCCTTACCATAGTAAAGCACAACATGAGGAAACTGCAGTGTACACACATTCTTGGCTAAGAACATGAAGCACTGATTCATATAAATCATTCATTGCTGTAACTGCAGTTTCCAGGGAAAGGTCTGTGCCCTCCATGTCAAAAGCCCCGAAGAAGACCAGAGATCACACATGGGAGGAAGCCAATTGTACTGAGCGCCTGCCTAACCAGCATCAGACCAGAAGCTTTTCCTCCATGCAGTCTCGTCCTACGTAATGTTTATGTACATTGTGACTACGTGGTGCTTCTCATCAGGTTATCAGATCTGTCTTGGACCCTTTCCATAGAACTGTGCATGTGGTTTTCGCAGTATTCTTTTATTTAGCTAAATTTCCCAGTGCAAGAACAGCCATGTATGAGTAAGTAGTAGGGCTTAGCATTTGACACTCTGGCATTTTTTTGTCAAACTGGCATCACTACAGGCATCTTTCTATTGAACGGCTGCCAAGTTTGTGAGAGCAAATTGATGTGGAACCCAAAACTAACCATTTGTGTTGGGATTCATTTCATCTGAACAATAGTCATAAGACTGGTGTTGTTTTACATGCAGGATGTTGGATTAACATAAAACACCCATGGTAATTTACCCCTCTATGCATGAGTAGGATGGACTTTGGAGCCATTTGCTGCACCATGGCATCACACCTGTGTTTACCTTTCCAATGATGTCAGTTGGAACAACTGATCAAAAGGCAATAAGTAAAAGTTGTACATTTTCTATGTAATGTATAGAATTTATTTGGGCAGTTCACCCAAATACATTTGCCCCTTGTATCGTTTAAACTGCCAAAATTCTGCCATCACCTACAATTGTTGTCGATAAACGAAAGTTGAAAGTCAAAATTAGCTGTGTGAATGCAGTGTTGTTTTGCAGCAGACTGAAGTGTCAAGGTTGGTTGTTAAATCTCAAACTGTAGGAATTCCGATTGTACAACAGGCCCTTAATAAGACATATGGATGTTAATTATAATAAAGTATTGTTTGATGTTCTTGTTTCTTACTGTCAAATAAAATATATCAATCATGGATGGGCATCTGAAAAATAGTACACGTTTTTATCTGTACGTTCTTTCCATTTTTTTTAATCCATTACAGCTGCAGTTATTTGGTAACAAGCTTATTCCACATGTACACTGTTTTGGTGTTATATAAAAAAGACTATTTTCAAGGAGGCCTACATAAGTTGAAGCACAGAACCTGTACGTAGGTAGATTCGAGTGGGCACTTGTTGAAATGGCATTTTGACTCTGGTGGGTAGAGCGAGTCCTCTCCAGCATGTGTGTTGGCGTAATGGTGAGCTCGACCTAGAGAGAGATGATTGGGAAAGTGTGTGTGTGTTCCTTTTTCCACCCACCTCTTCAGCCCAAGAATAAAATGCAAATGTATTAAATTGGATAATGCAGCCAGTCATAATTAATTGCTACATTTGAGCATACAGGCATTACTCAGACCTACGTGGTCTGTTACGTACACACAACACTTGTGTGTGTGTGTATATAGACTTAGACACACAGTCCTGGTCTTTCTACCCTAGAGCTTATAGATCCCAAGCAGAGCAGGGTGTTGGATTTGAAAATTTACTTGACATTTCTTCCTGTACGTTGCTAATAACTTTCTCTTGGCACTTAAGAGAACTGTCCCTTATCACATACAGTAACCACAATGTCCCTGGTTCAAGTTTGGCCTGGGACTTTTGTTACATGTCATCCCATCTCTCCCCATGTTGCCTGTCACTACACTTTCAAGCTGAAAAAATGACATGTATTATAATGCTGTATATATTAGATATTATATTACAGGCTTGTGCTTGCCATAGGGCCCTGATGCTAGTTAAGAAAATAGTTTTTAATTATATGGTCTTTTTATATCTGTTAGTGGTTGTGCCATTTGGGCTATTGAATTTCTCGTACCTTGTGACAAAGGTTCTGTTTGATAGCACATAGTATCTGAGATTACTAAGCCTTTTGGCAATCATTAATATAGAAGGGTTATGAATTCCTCTGTTGTTTTTCAAAGATAATGCATCTGCCTGCCGATAGTTTATCACAGCACTGATTAAACATTGCCTGAGCTGTCATTTATTGCTTCTGTGAGCATATGGTTTTATTTCATAGATTTTCTTTTCTGTGACTGTCCAAAAACCATTGTAAACTCTGCCTATTCATAGTCAGAACAATGGGCATTGAGCTTTTTATCTGTATACACAGCTTGCATAACAACACGTGAGAGGCATATTAAAATGGAGGCAAATGGACTCATTTCAGCTGTGTAGAACATTGTTCCACCATGGAACCTTATATCTTACAAAAATATAAGCTTATAAACATGCAATAGTATATATTTTATTACATTTTTTTAGTGGCAAACGTCCACTGATGGTGGTGTTATGCAACTATTGCCTGCTCAAAAAAAATGAGAAAATAGCTTTAATGTTACGTTAGGACACATTTTTGGGTCTAACTGTGACCAAATCCTTTTTTAGGCTTCAAGAGTATTTTAATTTACATTTTAAGACATTTCTGCTTTTTTGGCAGTGCACAGCAGTACTGTAGTTGTAGTGCTGCTTTCACTGTGCGATTGTCTGACAGTGTACATTCATGGTGGGGCAGCATGTGATTGGTCACATGAAATCAAACAAGCTCAAAAAGAGATATGGAAGTGATTTGTGTTGATTGAGGATTCAGTTGGCTGTGGAAATTTGGCCAAGACCTCCCTAAGGGCCCCTAAGGGTCAGGCTGGCATTACACAGAGAAACTGTAAATGCTAATGGAAATCTAATCTGCCAGACATCGTAGTGGGTTTAAGCTTGTGTCAGATAATATCCACTGCAAAGCTGGCTTTTTGCATGGGAACTTGGCTTGGACAATATCTGTTCATAAACAGATGACATATCGGGGCGAAATGATCACATCAGTGTTTTATTTTTGCAGTTGAATCCAGCGCATGCACTCTGTGTATCAGTTCAGACTTGCATCATGCAGTTTAGCTAGGTGTCAGCAAAAAACAGACCTGATGATAAAGATAAGAAAATAAAGGAAAAATGAGTAGGAAAAACTAGAATGCATGGCTAGTAACTAGACATTGCAACATGCTGCTTTGATGAATTAATGAAAATAAAATGTGATTATTGATTATGATGATGGTATATACATTTTTTTTGTTGGAGATGATCTTCATTTCAGCCATGGCAGCCCACCTCAGCTATAAAATGCTGCAGGAATCCCTGTGTAATGCCAGTGCTTTGATTTACTATTGAATGAACCCAGTTGCAAATTGTCTTGATTCAACCAGCTTTCAAGCAAGTGTTAAACCAATCCACCGTTTGTGAACCAGAGCCATGCCTCCTACTTTTTCAACTGTAATATTTTGTTGTAAAGTGCTTTATTTTGGCTCTGGAAAAAGAACCCCTTGACAACTTTATTCCCTTCCACCAAACATCTTGGTCTGTGGCCTCCTCATTTCCTGGTGTGGAGGAGGAGGAGGTGTCACCCACCACTGTGGTGCTGATGTGAGACCAACATTACACCATCGGTCAGACCCACAATGACTCTGTCTGTTGTCTGAACGGGCTCAGTGAGTCACATGGTCACCCTGAGGCCTTTGCGTCTTTGAAGACATGCCAAGTGATCTTGTACTAAATTAGGCCTAACAGTTTATTTCTATGCAGGCTTTGTGTGATGAAATCATTCCAGTGCAGCTATCCAACTATCCACAACCTATGGCATCAGAATCAAAGAGCAAAGTTCATTCTATAGGCTCCTTTTTGTACTAATATTGAGCACACGTTCAAAGAGAAATTGTCACACAAGTCTAGTACAGTTGGTTTCACCGAAGGTCAGTTGGTCTTTATATGTCAGCAGTGTCGAGATGTGTTTTACACTGCAAGGCCTCGGCGAGCCCAAAGTGACCAGAAATGCTGCCACAGTGGAAGGCATGGAGAGCAGGATGAAGAGAGGAAGTCCTCATCTGACTGAGCTGGTGCTTTTCTGGGCTATAAAAAGACATCTTGCTCCTCTGTTTCCACCATCCTGTCTGTGGCTGCGCACATGTGGTTATGTATTGTTTTTGTTTCAGTGTGTTTTTCTGTATCTTCTAGCCAAAAGCACAAGGCCTTCACCATTTATCATTGAATGCAATCTTATGACTCAGGCAGTTTGGTCAACTCTTTTAGCCCTTTTAACACCTGATAATTGGGAGTCTCATGAATATTCTGGGGTTTTTTTAGATCCTGCGTGCTGATTCACGCAAACCTGCTGAAAGAGGCTAAGAAGAGTCTTTGAGTATTTCTTTTGAGGATGTTTTGCTACCTTACTCAGCATGCTTATTTCCTGCCTTTTCCAAGGATCAGAAAAACAAGTTGAACCTGTGTTTTCCCCTGCTGTGGAACACTAAATTACTGTGCAGTAAAGTAAATTAAAGCCCTGGACCCCCTCGAAGTTTGATGTATGGGTGGGGGACTATCAATGAGTAATTTAGCAGAGGTCTCAGGCAACCTCTAGTGAGTGTTGAATGAATTAGAGATCTGTGGCAGCAGTACTTCACTCTGAGCTTTTAATTTAGCGAGTTAGAGGTATTCTTTATTGCACCTTCTAAGTTGCACATTGAGAGTGCTCTTTTGAATATAAGACTGTTATTATGATCTTGTGTCAGATATTTGCTAGATTCTTGCCCTGTGTGCTGAGCTTCTCCTTACCACCTGTTTTACAGCAACACATTGTTATAACCGATACACAGATGGGCCACAGCTGTCAGAACCTAGATCTGTTGCCTGTATGTGTGGGTGTGTGTTTCTTGCACCAGCCACCCACTCTTCCACCTGGCCATAAAGCATCAGGAAAGGGCTGCTTCCTTCAGAGCCAGGCGGATTTCCTGTGCTCTCCTCAAGGAGCCAGATCACACTGAGATCACAGGCTATTGTACTGCCCCCCGCATGCATACAAACACATAATAGAGACATAGCTGGATTTAACATCAAAGTGCTGAACAGAGTTGATCCATTTTAGGGCTGGAAAATGAACATAGTTGTTAAAAGTATATGTAAATATGCTGCGTGTCAGTAAGACATCACTAACCACCTCTGAGAAAGATTATTATTGTTTGCAAAAGTCCTGTCATCTCCCAGTGGCTGGGTGGGCTGCGCTCCAGCCCATACAGTACATTACAGCTTCATTAGCATCTACAAATCAGTGTGCTGAATCTGCCCTAAAAGTACTCCACCCTTTTAAGATTCAGGTCACACACTGCAGGCCCATCGTCTCCTCCGGTGCCCCAGCTACCAGAGGTTAGTAGTAAAAAGAACTGACTGGACTATTTTCTGCTGCTTACCTCATGCCAGTGTGGCTTTGTGTTCACCGCTGCCACGTGCAAGTCCAAATTACAGCCTGCAGGCAGATGTGAAGGGGAGGTGCCAAGCACCACTTAAGGTCCAAGACCTTATCCCAGCCTAACCCCCACACACCCAGCTCCACGCACAGATCAGGGAGGCCTTTGGGATTTTGGTGCCTCACTCACTGCTTCCTCTGCCTTTTGATGGTGACCTTGGTGCTTCTTCATCATTTCGACTTCCACGTTAGTGAAGTGGTATATTCAGTTGCCATTCATACTGCTTTCATGGACTTAATGATAGCACAATGTTGTAGCCACAGGGATGTACATAATTTCTAATTCTTCCTTGTTTTTCTTGCTTTTGTATGTGGGAATGAAAATACACATTCGTTTCTTGTGAGAAGTAATTTGCGGCTTGGATTTTTCCTTTTTAAATGTTTAAGATTTAAACATGTATATCATCTGCACGTACACAATTTTGGGTGTGGCCCCTGGCTTCTGCTGACTTCTATTCATATTGTGATTATGTGATGCCCATTCATATTCATATGACTAGGGGTGTGTGTGTGTGTGTGTGTGTGTGTGTGTGTGTGTGTGTGTGTGTGTGTGTGTGTGTGTGTGTGTGTGTGTGTCTGGCAAAGGACCTCCCACTCCTATTTTACACATCTTCTCCTGGTACACTCCCCACCCACTGGCCTCCTCTGGGGGCGAGATAGTTGTGTGATGGTTTGCTCATTATCAGGAACACGTCAGGCAACAGTAGTGTTTTTACAAAGCGGACATCTGCTGCGCTGTGCTGCCGTTTTCAACAGTGACGTAATGTCCAGTGGGAAGTCTCAACCATACAAACGTGGTGTACAGGCGAGGGTGGGGGTTGGGCTGTGATCAGAGATTGTGGAGTGAAAGGACTGTACTTTAATGGACAGGGGAAAAAAAAGTTTTCTTTTCTTTTTTTTTTTTTTTTTTTTAAATATATATTTAAATTTTACATTCAGTGTTTCTTACCAGAACAAATTGTGTGTATCCTTGAGGCTCAATAAGCATGTTGAATGCATTTCTTTCCTTTACAAACATTTGCAAAGCAGATTTAGTTTTTATAATATGTGCATTGTTGACATCCACCTTAACATTGATTAGCTGTCCTTATCCTCGAATTTTGCTCGGGCGTTGCTTAGTTTGTTGGCTAATGTTGATCAGTGGAATAGTGGGGAAACCAAGAGACATTGAATGATTTGAATGGAATACAAATTTACTTTACTGCTGTATATAAATTCACATGCATCCTTCTGCCATTCTAATAGAACACAAGATAACAAGGACAACACAATTGGGGCCTGCCCATTAAAAATAGCGCACCATAACGACTCGAGTGTTCAAAAACCTCACAGGGTACCTTTTACGTAATTTCACTATTGGCTAACTACACCAGCTTGACTCAAATGAACTTTAATGATGAGAAATTCCACATTAGTGGACCCCTTTTCCTGAGGGTTTGTTGTTGGTGGAGGGCCTATACTGGGGGGCTTACAAGGGAGAGGGCTGGTTGCGGGGCTGCATGGGCTCTGGTCCAAAACAATGTGTGATGGTGCAGAACCTTAAGCTCCATTAGCCAGCCTGAGCTTTAACTTTATATTGTGGCCTGGAATGCATTCATCTGGCTGTCCATGTCTGGCCCCCTCTCGATTATGGCTTCTTACTAGCAATCAGCTACTTTTCAAATCGGAGGTCAGTGTTAGTTCACCGTGTGATTATATGCTCCCAGTTCTGCGCCTCACCGCACTGACTCCACTAATACATTCATTGCTGTACCCCAAATTAGATTTAGACATTAGCTTCTTTTTCCATGTATTTGTGGAAGTTGGAGTAGATAATACACAAATTGCAGAATGATGCTGCATACAGACTCAAATGCAGTCTGAACATCTCCATTAAAAATCACTTTGAGCCCTGTCTAACCAGTGTTTTACCCAGCGGGTTGGTGCCACGCTACATTTTGATGTTCAGTGTGCTTGAATTTGGCAGCATTGCCTCTACAGGTAAATTTAACATTAGCAACCATTCGCAGAATTCTATATCCCATTTCAGACCCAGGTACAGAGCCCAGTAGTGCTGCCGTATGAAAAGCCCTGTCAGCATATGTGAATGTCAGACATTCCTTCTTGCATTCATGTCTAGTACACTTTGTGCATATACATACTTGATTAATGATATTACGCAGACCTGGGAGACTTGGAGTGCCCCCAGCCTCCAGGCAAGGACCAAATTAGACACTGGGGAGAGACTATTTTGATGCATTCCTCCAAAATTACCTCAAGCTATATTTACCCTGTACTCAATGTGAAATGTAAGACTTAAAGATGTTGATCTTAGCTTTCTATTTAAAAAACTGGGAGATTAAGCCCTTGATGGTTTTGAAACTAGCAGCATAAAGTTATATTGTGACTTAATCCACCTGTAGAGCTGGTAGGGATTCATCGTCTTGCTCAAGGGCAGCAGTGCCCATGTTGTTCTCCCAAGTTACATTACCCCTTAGCCCAGTTTCTTTCCCGTGATGGTCCACCAGTACAGACGGACACAGAGAGACTCTACTTAAACCTGGCAGAGCTCATCATGGAGGTCCTAGATGATACAATCTTCCACATCCACTTTACCTTGTCTCAAACTAACTCGCCCAATTTCTCAACAGCAAAGACATTTTGAGTGTGTCATAAGGCACACAGCTATTACCAGACGTGGCTTTGGAAAAAATTCCTGAGTAATGAATGCCAAGGTACGGGGGGACGGTAGACAAAAGGGGTAGGGAAAGCTAATTTGCAGTCTCTTGTCCTGCTGGAGGAGAAAGTTAGAACATGCTTCTTGCAGCACTGTATGTGATTGTTTGCTTACTAAATGGAAGCTGTAAAAAAATAAAAAAGCTGTTGCTGCAGCCTCACCCTTTAGTGTTCTGTCTTTGTGGGTGTATCACACTTAAATTACAGACCACTGTGTCACACAAGATAAAAAGTTGTTATTGTGATATGGTTCTCACACCATCCACACCCTTCTCTCAAACCATCATAGGGGATTGTCTGCATAAAGAGAACAAATAATATATTGTTCTGGAATTCAGTGGGGGAGAAATTAAGTCCCACTTTCCCTATTGTATCATTGTCCTTGAATGTATGACAATAGGCTTCATTTCATAATAAGCACTCCTCTTTTATCATACACTAATCCACCAAGGGTTATTTTATGTTCTCAGTGACACCTGCCAGGGTATGATTACAGCAGATTGATTTCTAATTTTGTATTTTTATAGCAATTTAAAAAATCCTGAAAGTTATGTGACAGTTAAAACAATCAGTTTACATGAGAAATAAAATGCCTTTATGTGTCTAACTTGCGGGAGTGCGGGAGCTTTAACAACGTAGGTGCAGTAAAGTTAAGTTTAGGAAAATGAGTAGGAAATGGTCACTATTCTACCTATCCAAGCCAAATCCCAAATGTGAACCGACCAGTGTAGCTAAATAAAGCTGCTGTGACTGTCCTACAGATGCGACCCAATTTCCAATAAAGCCATATGCTATTGATTATGGTGGATGCCATGTGGCCTGGCACAGTAGCAAACCATTTCTCTGAACTCTTTTTACCCCACTATTTCTACATCACCCCCAAAATATCCTGGAAAATACTTGAAAATAAGGATATTATGTAACCTGAGGGCATGTAATTGTAATGTGAAAGCTTATGACTTTGTGCTTTTTTGTTTTCCAGCTATGCTTTGGCAGATGAGGCTTACCGTTCACTGAGGGACCAGGACAAGGACCAGTGCATCCTCATCACAGGGGAGAGTGGCGCTGGGAAAACCGGTAAGTAGCCAAATGCTAACTCCTTTTCAAGCTAACGTCTGTTCATTCCATTCGATGTCGGGCAGCGTGCACTCGGTCCAGCCTTACCCTACTTCAGTAACACACATTCATACCTGGGATCTGCTTGGCACAAACACATACCTTGCATCTGTTCCCAGCATGAACATGAAAAGTTCTTCATTTATCAGAAGCCAAAGAGAAAAAAACATTTTAATGATCAAGAGCTGAGTAAACATCAGTTACCCTGTAGTTAGCCAACACGTCCGTGGAGAGTTAAAAATGTACCATCAGGCCTTCTTGACTGTAGTCAAAACTAACTTCTAAAGGCTGCTGTAAGGTCATGGTTGTTATGTATAAAGCCACAGTGCAGATTTAGATCAGATCTACCTTTTGTTAAAGGCAGCGTTTTTTTGAGAACGTCATGTTGGTACATGAAAGGTGACAATAACTCCTGGTTTCAGTCAACATCCACACTTCCCAGTTAAGAAGCTCATGTTGGACTGTGCGTTGGACTAGAAATCCTAAACAGAGCCTGCTGATGCTGGGGGGCAGTTGTGTTCACATCCCTGGTCCTTTTATTTCTGTTGGTTGTTATAATAGTGGCCAAGTTCTGGAGCAGTTTCACATGCATTACAGAAACCCAAGAGGAATGGAATTTCCTGCCCTGTTGGCAGTGTTATGTCACAGGTAAAAGCCATATTGAGTTGGCAGAGCACAAACTGTAGGAAAGCAGTCGCAATCTACTGATAAAATATCTTCCTCTACAGTAAAGACATAGACATGCATTCATACTTAGGAATGTAAATGTTGACCCTTGCACTTAGGTTGCGTGACTGACTGATTCCAGTATATCGACTTGTGGCAATTAAGTCCTCTCAAAAAGTATTTATAGCACTGTACTAGAGCCTAGGTGGGGATCTCACTATCGGCTTCAAACCCAGAAAAACTAAATCTACCACACTGGATTTGTTTGACAGACTTAAGTGTTGGGAGTGATGCATAATCAGTGTCTATTTTTTTCCAATTAAAACTGGTCATGTGGCTTTAATCAAAGGGCGGGCAATATTGAAAAAATAATTATACTGACAGTATACAGGATTGACCCATGATACCTTGGATCTCATGGGCCACGATACAGTTATATTGAGAGATGATAGTTTTATGATATTGAAGTAAACCATTATTGAAGGCAAGATATATGCCCAAATGTTGATTCATAAACAAAACTATTCCATCAGAGTTATGACTGTATGTATGTATGAATGGCTGTCCATTGCTTACTTTAATTTGAATCTATCACCCAGCCCTACCTTTTGTTTCGTGAGTAGCAACACGGATGCATTTGTCTACTACTGCACTGATGCCATATCCATTGCCTCTATTGATAATATGACTGACCACTTTCATGCTGTTGATGGTTTTGAACTATTGGCACATTGGTTTCTGGCTAGAGCTCAGATTCCACAACTTAACTTTCCCTGTAGCACTTTGGCAGGAAACACCAAGAGCCATGAAGCCACTGTCAACACTGTATAAGATCGTTAGTTATCCAGAATAATCACAATCATTTCAATAGTGAAATGCAGTGATACAACAATAAAACAGACTCTGGACAAAGCAATGGAAAGTACAGTACAGTTTGACAGATCATGTTTTGCACGATGCACTAGCCTTTATTTGGGCCCTCTTAGCCTCTTATGGATATCAAAAAGCCCACTCCAAGAAGCTGTTCAGCCAAGTCGAGGCTTTGGATTTGGCTAATCTCATTGGCCCAAAGCTTTGTAGTGGAATAAGGCCTTCTAAAACGTGCCTAACCCATTGATATGGGTCATTGACCTTCATGTCTCGCCGTGGGTTTTCTTGTGCTCTGTCTTGCTGTGGCTTCTATAGGAGCGAGGAGCTGTGACGAACATTATTATCAGATGCCAGCATAGCATACAGGAGACATAACATAGTTGTGTTGTCTGCGAGAGATGATTGAGGAAGCTTATTTTGCTACCATGAGAGATAAAAATGTGAAGATTAAGCAGTGCATACCTTGTTACTCAGCAGAGCATTTTTTGCACACCTTCCTTTACGTTTACGAAAAAAATATATGAGCGTGTCTGGAGCTGTTTGTATGCAGGTTCATCAGCAGTCTGTACCAGGCTCTTTTCTATCCCTCCTTGGCACATCACACACATCATCACTTCTGGGTCACTGTCATCTCAGTGGACAGGAGAGATGATGCTGATGCCAGCAGTCATCCTACAATGTTTTAGACAGCACGAGATGCCTTTTGAGCCCGTGTCACGTTTCTCATCCAGAACATTATTTTGGGGAACACGCTCCTCTCACAACGCACTCTGAGTCGGTCAGATCAGCTTAAGTTCTAACATGAAAAGTGGATAAACTTGAATCATCTCTGTCGATCCAAATGAAGTTGTATTTCGTCTGCATCCTCTTGGTTCCCAGTGAAATCATTTGAATGATGTTAACATGATGCAACAATGGTCATCGTCTAAACAAAGTGGGTCTCCATTATGAGGCCACCTCCCCTGCTCTGTACCCCAGATTAAAAGGATCCCCACCCTGCCCTGATGGGGGGATGAGGTAAGGGGAATTTTATGGGGAATGATGAGATGGGTGGACACGTCGCACTTGTTCCTCAGTCATGTCTAGCAAAGGCTTTGACCTAATAAATATCTGTGTGTGTGTGTGTGTGTGTTTTCCAGAGGCCAGTAAGCTGGTGATGTCATATGTGGCAGCGGTGTGTGGGAAGGGCCAGGAAGTGAATAAGGTCAAGGAACAGCTGCTGCAGTCCAATCCCGTGCTGGAGGGTGAGTGAGCGCCATTCACACTCGAGCTGCATCCCAATTCAGGAGCTGGATCGTCTGAAGTTTACATTTGGAGACTGAATCTGTGCTAACAGGTTGACAGCGCTGTCCCATTTCAAAGACTGCTCAAAATGCAGCTGAGAAGATCAGCCTTCTCTTGCCTGTGGAAGATGTAAATGGTGTATATTTGCAACCTTTCACCCACGGTGCATTTAATTAGTTGTTTAATGGAGTTTTATGATCATCTTTGATATTTTCGCATGGTTTTGGAATACATAACGACCAGAAAAATACATTCCATCACCGTAAAACTCCTGATAGGTTGGTATTTAATAAAATAAATCGCACAGCAACCTCAAAACATAACTTTTAGATATAGCACTTAGACACTGGCAAACACTTAAACATGAAAAATTGTACCGTCGCACGCAAGTAAATTGATCAGCATAAGAGTTTTAGAAATCCCATAAATACTATGTAACACACACTTTTTATTTCACACACACACACACACACACACACACACACACACACACACACACACACACACACTGTCTCATTCCCACAGCTCAGTGCTGGCACAGGAACAGCTGTATTTTAATTGGGGGCAGTAGACAGGAAATGCCCATGAATGATGAAGCTGTATGTCCGGAAACCCTGCACATCTGCAAGAGTTTAGCTCCTGCCTATCTAATTGCCCTAACGCTAAAAAAGAGAGAGAGGGGAGCACAGTTATCGTGCTTCTCACAATGTGTCTGTGTCGTGTTTGCTTTCTGTGAGTCTCTGCTTCGCTTTCTTTCAGAATCTTTATTGGTTTCATTCCATATCACCCTCTATTTCTTTTAATATCTTGCTCTGATTCCTCTTCCTTTCTTAACAGAAGTCTTAAGCACACATTAATCAGCAATTAAGCAGTTATGCTAATAGTGTGGCGATGCATGACTCGTAGCATTTTAATGTAGAAATGTGGTTAGAAGCGAATTGAAAGGGCTCTGGATTGGTAAATACTGTTCTAAAAGGCTAACTTGTGCAGTTAGCGTGGGCCTACATATGCACACCTGTTTGTGATGCATTTAACACACTCACCTACTAAAACTCCTACTTGACAACACTGTGTTTGACCATTATGTTATTGTTTGCTTATGAGCACTGGCACATATACTTGAATATGGTGTGACAGCAAGGTTCAGACCCTCCTAAGCCCAGAAAAAACCCTGGTGCTTTGCTTGATCCATACAGAATTATGGAGTTTTGACATCTAGCCCTTTTATGATTGACAACTAGCTGGAGTGAGGCACAATGTTCATTAATAATGTTTGGAATATTTGTAAACAAGCTTTGATTTGTTTTAATGTATTGGCTATAACTTTATACTAGATGGATTAGCATAAATGATGCATCACTTGTAATGTTTTCCTCACATCCCGTTATGATTTTGCTCCTTTTCAGCCTTTGGAAATGCCAAAACAGTGAGGAATGATAACTCTTCCAGATTTGTAAGTATCCTCTTCATAACTGATAAACAACTGTTATGATGTTGTGTTGTTTAATTGGATGATTGCTTCTCTTATTTGCTAAATGCTATGCACAGCTAGGATGTTTTCATTCAGACTTCATTCATGCTAGTGCATAATCCGGCGCTTTTGCCTAAGTTTTTCTCTTTTCTTCAAAATAAGCCCCACAGTGCTTCTTAATTCCCTAATTTTGTTTCCCTCTCTATGTTTCTTTTAATTTCTTTACACAGTGAAATGAAAATAGGATCTGCAGTGTTATGGTAGCTGATTTTCCTCAGTTCTCATGACACTGATTCTATCAGACATGTTCTGCTGTTGTATTTAAGTCATAACAGCCTTTGTAATGGCTTGATGGTTTAAGCAGAGGCTTGCAGGTGTTTGTACATATAAACTGGTTTTAAAACTCACAGGGTGTCAAAGCTGAGGTTTCCTGTAGACACATGTCCTTGGTAAGTGATGCGTGTTAGTACGTGTTTCACAGCAACATTGTGATGTCAAGCACAAATATATAAATACAGGGACTAACATCCTTAGTGGGCGCCTTCGTCACATGTGTATTTTCCCGTATAATGTGAAGACATAAATTGGATCTGTACCTTAGACTAACCCACGCACAGCCTGAATTACAGCAGGCCTTGCACACTTGATGTATTGCACTCGCACAAGCTAAACGACCTTTTGTAAATGCTCTTTACATGGGGCATACAGCACAAGGCCTTTGACCTACGCTGCTCTTCATCAACTACTTTTGAGTGTGGCTAAATGCCAATGCAAACCTATCAACCTTTCGTTGCCCAAAGAGATGGCAAACTCTTGTAAGGTTGCACTGATTTTTTTTCTTTTTGATTTTCTGCTTATCTCTCAAGTGAACAAAATAGCACTTGTTTATTAGTTGAGCTCTAGACAGTTTGCTCTTATGATTACCTGTGCATCCTACTGCGGTTTAAGAATGAAGAAATCTGATGCTAATCTCTATGGAAGGCAGAGATATCATCATAAGAACGATACTGTGTCTGCATCGCTCTTTGTACAGACAGACACAAATCCAGAAAAATATTTCCAGGCAGTGGAAGTATGAAAGGAGACGGCTGTGTGTTGCTTTTTGTTTCATTCTCACACTTTCTGGCTCCGTATTTTTAGGGAGCCCTGATCCAGCAGCAGCAGCTTCAGTTTCCTCCCTTATGACACGCCATTACATCAGATCATCCCTATCACACTTACACTTGTGTTCATGTTCAGTTTTCTAACATGATCGTTTATTTAGCTGCAAATTCTTCCAAAAGCAATTCAGTTTATCTGAAGAACATCCAAAAGTCTGCTGGTTTAAATGGAAACTGGTTCTACCAGCCAGTAGCAGCTAGCAGGCTAACCGCCAATGTACTTTTCCAATCCCAATTTTAGATTTCCTTTTCTTCTACCTACAATGCAGTTGTAACAGGGAGTATTATAAAAGATTATGCCCCTGATCTGTTTAACATTTGTGTAAACCTCTAGACAAGGACCTCTGGCCTCACCACTGGATACCAGTTCATCAGAGCTCCATCAGTTTATCAGAGACTTATGGATCAAACTGTCACTTCATTTTTCTGAGTGCAGCAGGTTTATTGAGTTTGGCTGGAGCCCACTCACCAGCAGAGCTTGGCCTTTTCTGAGGACCAGAGGGAATCAAACACACAGGACTCTGTTCTAACTTCCAAGTTTCAGACAGAAGCAGAGAGCCTGAAATGGATTGTTTTAGTCCTCCAGTAGGAAGAACTTGGCAGGGTGGTGGGGGGGCTTTCCCTCCACAGAGGCCAGTTATTTCATAGCAGTTAATGATTGGCAGCTGGAGCTGTATCGTAATGGGTTTGTGCAGAGATCCTCACTGTGAACTGAATTGAACTTATGTACAGTGTATATTAACGTTATACAAGTTATATGCAGTTGTAACTATTGTTCTCTGATCCACAGGGAAAATACATGGACATTGAGTTTGACTTCAAAGGAGATCCTCTGGGTGGAGTCATCAGCAACTGTGAGTAGTACTGAGATGAAAATGCCCTTAAAATCAAAACTATCTGTAAATGTTCATGCAGAATTGCACATGACACATTCCTTTTAATCTTTATCATTTTGGTACAGTTTTTGTCTTCTTCTTGTCATGTCCTTATCAACCTGACACTGATAGCTATTGAAACCAATTTCATTCCCAGACTGAACAAAAAGACACCCATCCACCCACTGACTTTCTCTCCTCAGCGCTTCCCTCTGTTTTGGTTTCATCTTGCCTCTGTTCACATTGTTTTGTCTGCGCTGACTTCTCCACCGAGGTCACAGAAACAAAGAGAGGAGCTGGTGGCCGACACACAAATGAACCTCTGTCTGTTGGCCTGAGTTAGTCTAACACAAGGGACTGTCTGTGAAGAAGAGCCACTGACATGTGACTGCTTCAGACAGGGCTGGCTAGACAGATGGATGCGGATGTTCGTGCAGGGCAGGCCTGGATGGACTCCTCTTCACCTCTCAGCTCATTATTTTTCCCTAGATGTACATCCTTCCAGCCCTCAGAGCGTCCTACAACTGAGATTAGATGAAGAACTGGCTTTCTGATTTTTCAGAAAGCCAGTTCTCTGTAGCTTTGGTAATGATAGAGTGGCAAGACATTTTTGGCAGCCAAACAGCCAAAGCCCTGAGTCAAAACATAACAGGATATTGTTCCCACATTGCTACTTTAATGTGTGTTTGCTTATCTAAGGGAGACGGAACATGTGAATAGAGCGTGCAATAAATGCCGTCCAGGATGCTTCACTGCAGAAAATTGGAAGCTGTGGCTCTAAAAAACAATAACAAGATGACTGAACGGTTGGGCATGGACACAACATGAAGGGCCACTTTAGTCCCCTTAGGAGGAGAATAATCAGAGATGTGAAAAGAAATGGGACCAAATATATTAAAGTCATTAAATAAGATGCTGAAATGGAGGAAGTGGCTCTTCACTAGTATTTTTCTTACCCTCTCTGCGTCTTTGATCGCAGCTCTGAATTGCCGCTGCCAGCCACTCAGTCATGGATGTTGTATTATTGATGTGCTGCCTCTTATCGAGTCACTTGTGTGATTCATGGCCAGTGGGTGCCACAGATTCCCATTCAGCCTGGTCTGCTGCTAACTCTTGACAGCCCCAGGTCTCTGCGTAGGGCTCTCTAGTTAGGTGCTCACAGTGTATCCACAGAAGCAGTGCAAAGTGGCACTTCTGTCCTCTCAGCACCCACAGACTGGTGAGTCAGAGTTTGTGAAGTCTGAAGATCGACAAAGCCAGGAGGAGCAATCTTTTTTTTTTTTTTTTGCTTGGAAATTTGATCATGGTTAAAATGGCAGTTTGTGTGGATAATTGTTTCCCCAAAATGTTCAGTTCAGTGTAATGTAAACTCTCCTAAAATAAGATGTTTTCTAACCAGACAAACTGAATGCTATTATCCAGCCACACTTTCAGTGAATAGGATCTCAAGCAGCCTCACATGCTGAGCTCTGCAGTTGCTCTTTAATTAAATCATACTCAGCCTAATGCGGTGAGCAGATGATGGGTCCCCCTTTAATCAGGTACTGTTGCACTTGGTCGGTAGCCCAGAAGAAAGGGCTGACGTTTGATATCCTTGCGTGGTTTCTTCCTTGTACACTTCCTGTAGTGTGTTTATATATACACACAAATAATTACCAGCATTGGCTTGGTCACCATGGCAACTTAAATACATACAGTAATTTGATCCAAGAACCCCACTGAGCTTCATACAGATGCCGGGCATCTTTAATACTTAGTATAGCAGGCCATCCTCTTATTTACTACTCAAGGGCACCTCGGTGAATCACCGCAGAAACATTTCCTGTAAAGACTATTATTAGGAAATGGCTTTTTGTCATCATGTGTCACTGTTTCCTTTTGTTGTTCTTTACCCTTTTAGATCTGCTGGAGAAGTCACGTGTAGTGAAGCAGCCAAGAGGAGAGAGGAACTTCCACATCTTTTATCAGCTCTTGTCTGGGGCCTCCGATGACACACTCAGTAAGTCGTAAAAGTGCTGGAAATGAGAGCTGAATGGAGGCATCAATGTGTTTTTTGTTTTAATTTTTAATAGTGTGAATAAGGACAAACTTAACTTGATGATTAAAGGGCTTCTGGATCTGAGAGAAATGGTAGTTTTTAAATACTGAAAAATTGAAATGAGCCCAAACTGTGGTTGTGCTATATTTAGCCCGTTTGCCTGGAATAACTTCTGGTCCCAGAATATAAACATTTCTGCTCACAGGAAGTAATGAATCAAACCTCACAGTAGCTAGCAAGCAGTCTTGTCCAGAGGAAACTTGCCATTGTAGTTGTATCTTCTGTCACATTGTTTTGAATTAGGTGTCAACAGGAAGCACCAGCATGCCATTCCGTATGTTTAAAATCTTGCATAAATATTTTCCGGCAGGACTGCAGCTGCACGAACACATGGCTGATGCATTAAGGACCCAATCTTCCTGCCTAACAAACAGTCCAGAGTACAAAGACTAGCCGTGAAACCTGTTCCCTCCATTTGCTTTTCTATGGACAGAGGGCATTGTTTCATGTCCTGAACACAGGAGAGCAATATAATGGTCATTGACTCTAGAGCACACACATCACAGGGGCTTGATTCAGCTGTAGCTAATGCAACGACTAATGAAATCCGACACATGCACCCACGAGAGGAATAGATTTCTTTGCTACTAGATAGGGGGGCTTTTAAGAGGGCCGTTTGATCTTCCAGAGTAATGTTTACAGCAGTAACTCTAAGTGGCTACGCTGTGTGGAAATAGTGTTTGGAGTGACAATGGCCTGAAGGTTGGACAAATTTGTATTAAGGCATGGGGTGTCACCCATTTGAACCTTTGCACCTTAAAGTGATATTGTTTCTAGATGGTCCTTGAAGAATGCAACTTATAATCATGATTACAAGATTGTGTTTTTTCATCAGGCACCTTCAAGCTGTGTGTGTACTTGTGTTATTTGCATTTAATGTAAATAAGGCTTAAATTGCATTTCGCCAACCTGCTTTAAACAAATGCAGTTTAAATAGCAACCACATGGTTTGTGTGTCACAGAGAAGTTGAAGCTGGATCAGGACTTCAGCAAGTACAACTACCTGAGCCTGGACTCTGCCATGGTCAATGGGCTGGATGACGCAGCCAACTTCAGGACAGTCAGAGTGAGTACACATATTTGTCTGAATAATATTGCCCTAATTTAGACATAATCCTAGTTGATATTTTAAGGAAATCCCCAAATAACTTCTGGGGACTGGTAGAAATTATCTCAATTTAAAAATGTCCTGATTACAGTTTTCTAAACCACAAATGGACTCTCACAAAAACCAGGCAAACCAGAACACACACTCATCACAAGCAGTGACACGCTCCAGTGGCGTTCAGCGCCAACTTTCCTTTGTTGCATCACACCGACTTCATCCAAATCCTGTACAGAGGGTAAAGGTGGTCTGATTTCTCCTTATCTCCTTGAGATAACAAACTAACAGACTGTAGATTCTAAAAGTCAGTCTTCTCCACACCAGACTCCCTCCCAACTATTGCGAAACCAGGAAGACTTTGAACTGAACTTGAAAGTGAACTAAAACCTGAACTACTAGGTTTGTGTTGATTAAACATGGAAAATTCCATGTGCAGCATTTAACAAAATGTCAATAATGGTTCAACTTGTAACAGTACAGTGACAGCAGTATTTTTGTGGGGGAAACCAGCTGCTTCTTTTTATTTAAATAAGTTTGTGCACATACATGTTCTGTGTATGTACAATGCCACTACTTCTTATCCTTACCGATGGTGACACATAAGATGTTGTGTCTATACAAGACTATTTCTACTGCACTGTTGTTATCAGTCCTGCTCCAGCATGCTCCAGCTCCAGCATGCTCCACTCAGCTACAGTATAAGCCTTTGCTGTCTGCTATGTCACATTCTACTTGACTTGTTTCCTTGCATTTTACATCCTTCTCATCGCCTCTCACATTGAGTTTTCACAGTGTTCCCCATACAGCTGCATTTCACCACCGGAAACACAAAAAGACACTAAACAATGAGTCCCTCCACATGCCCTTGTCTGTTGTATAGTCGAAGATGGCCACACTTTCTTCCCTTAAACATTTAGAATTTTGACTTAACTATGGTACGAAGTTTAATTTCAACAAATATGAAAGCACTTCAGCACCATGGCAAAAAAGAAACCTAATGATGTGGGTTTTTGTAACACAGTAATCTCAAGCTCTTACCTTCATTAATTGTCTGATTTGTCAGCTTTGTAAAGGAAGTTGTATTTGCAGTTTTATGGTTTTTTGCTCATCTCCTCTTTTCTTGGCACCCTTGCATTATGTAAATCAAATGTAGGCTCTTAGTTTAGCCTGGAGTCCCTCAAAATAGAGACTTCAGTCTGAGGAGACTCTTCTCTTGAATTAAACACATGGTGATCTGGTTGACACAGCTACTTACTGGTGCATCTCTGCCTTGTCCAATCCTTCTTCTTGTGTAACTATTCCAGTGTGCACAAATACACCTTTGATTGGTGATGTCTATAATAAGAGGATTTGTGCTTGCAGAAGACATTATGTTGAATGTGTTTAGCCTCGTTTGTCAAATTGATTATCATGACAACACTAGTAACAGTGCTGACAGGCTGCTGTAATAGAAGTTCATAGACACTGTCACATTGCAATGCATTTATAGCTTAGCTCCCTTTTGCTACCCTGCGTCCATATTTCTTAATAAGATTTGACTACATCAGCTGATCTGTGACGTATTCTGTTTCGCCCTCCCAGAATGCCATGCAGATCGTGGGCTTCATGGAGGGCGAGGTGCAGTTGGTGCTGGAGCTGGTGGCGGCCGTGCTGAAGCTCGGCAACATTGAGTTCAAGCCAGAGTCGCGCTGCAACGGCACCGACGAGAGCCGCATTAAAGACAAAAACGGTGGGTTTGACAGATGACATAAAGGAAGCAAAGAGTGTCCCCTTCATGAAAATATATATGAATATATTTCCACCTTAATTTGAATGGTTTGGCATGATGTAGTCGTGAACAACTGACTGGGGACACTAGGTGTTTAGTTATGATTAGATAAATATCAGACAAGCTGAATAATTGTATTTTGGTTGTATTTTTATTCTGATAATTTATTGTGTATATTTTTACACGTAAACCTTTTGACCCACATGCCCACTTGGCCTGATGTTGAGCCACTGCCCCCTATTGGCTGCTTTGATCTCTTCTGTGGTCTTCCTTCCCAAATACATATTTGTATTTTATGATTTGCCTGACAAGAGTTGTTTGTGTCGTCACTCCCACGGGTGTTTCCTTTAGGCAAATATTACATTTACATATTTCCCTCCATGACAGTGGCATGATCCATCTGAGAGCCCTTTTGTTGAGAAAATCCTCGTCTGTTTTTTCACATGAATCACTGGCTTGTTGCGATCATATTGCAACAAGTTGCTCATATCTGAGTGTTATGCTCCCATTTTTCAAGGTGCCTTTTTAGCAGTCTTCCATTTCTACCCGTGTGATTACTGTATCATCACATCCATATTTATTTAGTCCACAGATATTAGATTAATGTTAATGTTTCACTAAACTTTCCTGTAAACAGGGTGACATCTTTTGTCATTGCTGCCTGCTTGATCTACCACTATTATGTTAAGTTGCAACATAAAATATCAGGATTCTATCCTTGTCTTTTGATTCCTGCCAAAGTGGTTTGTTTGTCAGTGTGTTTGTATGTGTTTTTCAGATTTGAAGGAGATGTGTGAGCTGCTGGGGATCGAACAGTCAGTGCTGGAAAGAGCGTTCAGTTACCGCACAGTAGAGGCTAAGCTGGAGAAAGTGTCCACTACCCTGAACGTGGCCCAGGTCAGAGGGAGAGTTACAAATCTGTCTCGCACCAGTTAACCAGTACCAATGCATATCTGTCCTCCTTGGGATGACATTAACACACACACACACACACACACACACACACACACACACACACACACACACACACACACACACACACACACACACGCTCACAGTGCATAAAAAGATGAAGGGCCATGTCTTCCCCTTGACTTACTCCTCTGGCTGCCAACTCTCATCCATGTCAATGCTAAATGAAAACCTCTCCATTATAGACGAGCCGTATTCCTCCTGGAAATTCAAATGTAGGTCATATTTTAGAGGTTAGTGAGTTCACACTGTTCACATAACGTGGGTGCTGTAAACATGACAAAAGCAGAAGAGGAAATGGTTCAGAGGATTAACCTGGCCTCAGAATAATGTTGTGTTGCTGGTGTCCTTGAATCTTTGTTGCTTGTGAAAGTTGTTTTTCTTTTCCTAAATTTTCGGCTTCTTTTTTTTAAACTCATGTATTCGCTTTTAGGAATTTCTTTCAAGGCCTCTGATATTTTGGGTATGCAGAGATGTAGTGCAAATGAATTCATGCACCAATAATGCGTGTTTATTTACAGGCCTACTATGCCCGAGACGCCCTTGCCAAAAATCTCTACAGTCGTCTGTTTAGCTGGCTAGTTACCAGGATCAACGAAAGCATTAAAGTAAGTCATGTCCAGAATGCATTTGATTTTATTTCACTTGATTTAATCGATTATTCTGTTTTTATTTTCAGTATTTTTTCATGCCTCGTGAAACTGGCAGTACATCACTGTCATAGTGTATTTCTAATATTGACAATATTGTCTCCCTGCAGGCACAGACTAAGACTCGCCACAAGGTCATGGGTGTGCTTGACATCTATGGCTTTGAGATATTTGAGGTAAGACACATGGCAGATCAAACCCGCTCTCCTTGTTCTGATAAGCCACAAGGACAGAATCTGACCACCCAAACATTTTATTACATGTAAAAGGATTTTGCCCCAGGCTGTGTGCGTGCTTGTTTTGGTACCTGCGAGGAGCTTCTCAACAAGAACTGAGGGCTAATAAAACCACATTCCGATAAGTTTAGTCCAGCTTTATTGCTCCCCAGAGCTATTTCAACACTAACATCAGCATTTCACAGTAGAAAAATGTAGAAAACATTTAAGGAACTGCTCAATACACACTTCTCAACACATCATGCACATCATATACATGTTATGGCCACACTGTTAAAGATTTTACACAATAAACCGTATGTCTCAGCAACATTACACAGTACAGCATTGATATGCATCGTATGGTTCTATTTGCTTAGGGACTAGCTATTCATACATCAGCATGCATTTTAATAAGTATGTGCATGCAAACACATGCAAGACGGAGCTTGAGTACACTGTATAGACTAAATGGAGATTGCTTGATGCCCCCCACTCCCATATGTTCATGTCTTTTTCATATCCCTGCTTGTTCACCCCACTCACTCTCAAGTCCTTCCTCTCCTCTGACTGTTGTGTTGTGTCTGGGTCACCAGGATGGAGTAAGTAACACCTGCACCGGCCTGTTTGCTGTGCCAGTGTGCATGCTGTGATCTAAACTCTTTTTTTCGACTTAATTCAGCTCCCCATGAAAGACGATTCACGGCTCCCGGTGTGCAGCATAGCCACACGGCTGAAAAGATGCTAAAGAAGCCTTTGCATCATTTGAATCATGACATAACACCCAGATGCCAGTTTATTAGGTACACCTAGCTAAAGCCAATGCAGTGTAATACAACAGCCCTGCAATAATCCCTACATTCATGAAGGTTGCTGTATATTGTTCACCTTTTAGAGAGGTGTTGGTTCATGGTCATTTTTGAGTCTGTAGTTTGTTGTGTTATTTAATTAACATTATCCTGAAATGTGTTTCTAATATTTTAATACCCATTTATATCAACTTAGGTAGACTATATACTGTTTTAGAAGGATTGATTTATTGCATGGCTGTTGTATTAGACTGCATTAGTTTTAGCTAGGTGTACCTAATAAACTGGCAACTAAGTGTGTTGCTGCTGTGTTGAATGGCAACCGAAACAGCTATCAATTTATTATGACAAGATGGGTGTATGGCAGTTTCATGGTCTTGCATTTCTGCCGTAATATACAGGAAAGATTTAACAAAAAATAGCAGAAAGGCCAATTAGATTCTTGTAAAAAAAATAATAATAATTACGCCCCGTAAACATTCAGGGCCAGTACTCCCTGTAACTGTACTTTTCTCCCTGGAAATGTTGATTTTAACTTGTAACACATAATATTAAATGCAAGGACTTTCCCCTACCTTGGGGCAAGTGAATCAACACCTTTTGAGAAATGAGAACATTAACACAAACTTAGTTTTAAGACAGTTACTTTCTCAATCTGCTGTAAACTGCTTGTCATAAAACAGCACAGTTGCAGCTGAAATATTTTAGGGTACTAGTACAAGTCTGTCATATTTCAGTCTGGTGTCTGCTGCCACTTGGGTATAGACATTCTATCGTGTGTGTGTGTGTGTGTGTGTGTG
>LKNJ01001331.1:0-45426 GCA_002120245.1 Maccullochella peelii | reverse complement strand
GGGTGAAGACGACCTTTTGGTTTCTCAGCAAAAGGAAAGGGAGTCTTAATTACTAACTGATGTCCTTGTGTTCTGTTTCCCGGTCACTGAGAAACCTTGCCGCGTCCTTCACTCTGAGCTCTTAGACTAAACATGCTGCTCTAACCACTGTTGTGTCCTTAGCAAATGAGTGTTAACCTAACCCAGCGCACAATAAGGCCATCTGCCAAGAAGCATGACTCACCACTCAATGGTCATAATTGACAACAATAATAATTGTGAAATGCGGGGAATAAATATGGTTAAGGCTTTTAAATAGGTCATACTCCGTCAATGTTTAACGAAGCCTATGGCAATTTACAGGAACTTGTTCTGATAAGGGTTTATCATCATAAGGTATGCCAGCAAGATATACTGGCATCAGTTGTTCACTCTCCAGACTGATTCAATGTTTGTTCAGTGATGGTTGTCAAAGTGATGAGGTAGCGTATTGTTGAGCTGAAGGAATGAGCTGCAGGTTATAGTTTGTTCAAGCTGATTATTACCGGTATTATATCAGATGTACGGCCCTTTTTTAAAGTTTATAAATCTGCCCCCACAGCTCTAAACATATGTCTGTATATGTATGAAGGGAGATGAGATTAGGGTTTTATTTTTAAGAGACTTTTCCTCTTAACTGGATGTAACTTTAGACACTTTGCCCGACTAATGCATGGACAGTTTGCAGGTTTTGAAAACATTTTGCTGACTGGTGGCGTCACTGTGGATGTAGTTCTCGGATGAACTTGCATTCCTGCTCCAGATCTGATACTAAATCTAAATTCCAGGAACCTTCTTTGGTCAAGCAAAACTATAAGCTGTCCTCTTCTGTACGCATTGGTGCGACCATCTTCTTTAATAAAAGACTGCAGGAAATTGATGGAAATGGAAAAAGTTGGCAAAGAGGTGACCATGCTTATGAAGGTTTGCAGAGAAGAAAGAATGCAGTCAGAGTTTAAATGAGGTTTGAGAAATAAGAAAAAGAAGCAGGAAATGTCGATATGAAGAACAACACTGAGGAAGCATTTCCTAATTGTAGTGGTTGTGAAGAACAGCAGAAATGACAAGAACCAAGGCCAGAAATGTAACAAGTTCTGACATTTAACAGATTTAGCTGCCAAAAAAAGCAATTTCATTGACAATAACATAAAGCAATAATGAGTTTACATGTTGACAATAGCTGGAAGTAATTGTTTTTCCTGCTCCCACAGGACAACAGCTTTGAGCAGTTCATCATCAACTACTGCAACGAGAAGCTGCAGCAGATCTTCATCGAGCTGACCCTTCGTGAGGAGCAGGAGGAGTATGTCAGAGAGGTAAGCTCACATTCACACCTCAAGCACATACCCATAATCACTGTACCCCGTGAGTAGACTGGTAGTGGACACTTGGAAACGCTCTCTCACCTGCAGCTGTACATCCGCATCATTCAGCGTGTCAGCACTCAATTTGTTGTGTTGACAGTTCATCGCCGCAGGCCCCTACAGCATGATCCCAACCTGGTCATGTCACGTCACTCATCTGTTTAACCTCTTGTGCCGTTTTTCGGCTAAATGTGCACTCTTGCCCTTGACCCAAACGCATTTCTACTTCATTTATGTTTCCTATCCCGTCCCTGCTGTCCATCACACTCTGGAGTTTATTCTCTCCCCGTCTCCCCTCGGTGGAGTCTCGGGGACGGAAGTGATCACTCTAACTCCAGCGAGAGTAAACACTCCCCGTCGTGGGCCCTTTAAGCTCTGTTTGTTTTCAAAGCTCTGTGTATGTGAGTGCTACAGTGGTGACCCCCACACCCCTTCCTTACTAACACCACCACCAATGATATTCCACTCCTGGCCTCTATCCAGTCTGCTGCATGGGAAAATACCACAGCGCTGGAGAAAGGAGGGAGGACCACCAATCAGGAATTCGGCCAGTCGCCCGTCAGTTGAAGCCACACCTTCTTTGCGCCCTCCCCCTCAAAATATCTGTCACATTGCTTACATCAACCGAAGCTATGTTCCCAGCCCATTAGCAGCTGTGAATTAGATGTCGTCAAAGTGGGTTTTTGAAGGGACAGTGGTTTTTAGAGATGGAGAATGTTTTCCTTTTCCTCTCCAGAAAGGCTTTGTGTTCTGTTCTTACCCAGATGATGGAAAGACTGAGATGGAGACAGAGCAGGAGAGAAGTCCTGGCGAACATAGCATAAACCCGGCAAGGACAAATATGGCTATGAAGATAGATGTCCCAACTTTTGGACTGATTTTAATCATTTCAAGAACTGCACTCAAGTTCAGGATTAAAGCCTAAATTTAGGCCATTTAGTATTTTTCTGCTCCACAACATTTGTTCTCATTAGGCCCGACTTCCCCATGAAAATATTAAGAGCTAGTGATATTAATGTGTCTAGACTTAGTATAACCTCATTTCATAAAAATGTAAAACATTTTAGATTCGCGTTAGACACATTTAAGATGCATACACTGCCATGCTCTCCAGTCATCCAGACTGTGGACGAAACAGTGTCTCCCTTTGTCTCTTTACCAAAGAGCCTAAAAACACTCCGGCATGGTCATTTTGCAACATGTTGCAGATGTTTGATATTTTGTCTCTGTTTCTATTTACTCCTCAAGCTTGAAAAATCAAAGAGATACTATTTCCTGGAGAAGATTATGTCTTTTGTACAGCAAAAAAGGATGTCCCAAACTTAGAGGAACCGGAACATACGCATGGTTATTAGCTGATATTGAACGACCGTGGTTGTGACTGTCATCAGTTGTGACTGCTTCACACCGCTATGTTTAGCATCACACTTTCACAACCGGCTGAGGTTTAATAAAACTGGAAGGCGGGCACATTGTGTGTTTGCTTTGCTGTGTTGCATCCAGTTGATTGATCCAGTCTCATAAACTGGGCAGAATCATATCCAGATCTGTACTGTGAAGCCTTACAGTGCTTGGTGAGGGCCATTGTGAGAGCAGCGCTGATTAGGAGACTCTTTCCTTCGGGTACTTGACAAGGTGCTCAGTGATGTGTTGAAACACAGGCAGGTGTTATTTCATCAACCACTCAATTTTGAGAGTCTAGCTGACGTGAAGACGTCTAGATAGCTGTGGCAAAAGATAGAAGAACCATTGTCCCTTTTGACCTTCATTTCTTTTGTTACAGGGCATCGAGTGGACCAACATTGAATATTTCAACAATGCCATTATCTGTGACCTCATTGAGAATGTAAGTCAGTCTCCCAGTTCTCAGAGACCACACAAACCAATTCAGTGTGAATCCACATTCAAGTCCAACTGCTTTGCAGACTACAGAACAATGGCTAGAGGCCAGTAACAAAGAATAATATTGAATATAACTTTTAGCATTGAACACTTTGATTGGTTATTTATACCAATTTTTTTGTGCCTACCGACCTTGCTACGTCCAGCACCAAAATGGCATCTTGGCCATGTTGGACGAGGAGTGCCTGAGGCCGGGGACAGTCACCGACGAGACCTTCCTGGACAAACTGAACACCATCTGTGCTGAACACCAGCACTTTGAGAGTCGCCGCAGCAAGAATTCAAAGTTCCTCACCGACCACAGCTTGCCACACAATTGCTTCCGCATCCAGCACTACGCCGGGAAGGTACTGGACATTAATCTGTGTACAGAACAATAAGGAATTAATGCAACACACTTTGTTGAACGATACAGTGCCTTAAAGGTAATGCAGAAAACACTAACGACATATAGACAGTAATATGATCAATTTATGCATCTGGTATACAAAGAGACGAGTCAAGGTTTCTGTTCAGTCGTGCTTCTTTGCACAATACATTTTTAGTAATTTCCATTTTTCCTGTTCATAACAAGGTGCTGTACCGTGCCGAGGGCTTTGTAGACAAGAACAACGACCTGTTATACCGGGACCTGTCACAGGCCATGTACAAGGCCACCCACAGCCTCATCAAACAGCTGTTCCCTGAGGGCAACCCAGGCAAAGTCAACCTGAAGAGACCACCAACTGCTGGATTCCAGTTCAAAGCGTCAGTGGGTACGCTGATGAGGAACCTGCAGACCAAGAACCCAAACTACATCCGGTACAGCCCTGTTATTTATACAGAGTATATCAGTTATTACCCTGCCAGTCCAGGATATTGTGGGTATGTTGTTTGTGTGTGAGATTTGGAGTCTGACATTTTTTAAAATGTTTGGCCCGAACAAATGGCTTGGAAAATTGACTATCCAGCCAACCCTCTTTAATTGTTTATACCCAGAATTACTTTTATTATTGTACTGACGTAGTGATCAGTTTGTCTATTCTTCCGGTGAGCAGAAAAATGTTAAAAATCAAACGATCCTTTCCATCTTAATATTGGTATTGATGTTACTTATGGTATCATTACAATACTGTGACATAATAAAAGTCCTGATGCTGATGAGTGTGGTGTTGAACACTTAAAGCAAAAATATGCTGTCGGTCTAACTGATTTCATTTTCCTCATTTTACTGTTGTCATACAGCAGTCCAACCTTGGTGAGAACAACCTCTCTTCTTGCTTCCCAGGTGCATCAAGCCCAATGACAAGAAGGCATCCCACATCTTCACCGAGTCTCTGGTCCGCCATCAGGCGCGCTACCTGGGCCTGATGGAGAACGTCCGTGTGAGGAGAGCGGGCTACGCCTTCCGCCAGGCTTACGAGCCCTGCCTGGAGCGCTACAAAATGCTCTGCAAGCGGACCTGGCCCCATTGGAGAGGGCCCGCCAGGTAATGGTTGTCTTTATTCTAAAGCGCTGACTAATTGTGGGGCAGGTAAGAGGATTACAGAAGCGGTCTTGTCACTGGAAGGTTGCCAAAACAAATCCCTCCTTGGCTTTTGTGAGAAAATGTGAGTGTGGAAACTGAGAAACGCTCACAGATGTCTTTAACTGAGGCACTTGAACCTCAGACTACTCCCAGTGGAGTGACTGTGATCAGCACTAATAGACTGTAGTCGCAGTGGCCAGCTCCCAGGTGCGATTGTGAAGCAGGTTATTGCTGGAAAAAGGGCTCAGATGGCTTTCCTGGGATAAACAAGGATTCTAAGGGGGAAATAATAAGCAGTAAATAAACAGTTAACCCAACATGCTGCCATAAATCTTTTTAAAGATAATAAACATAGTCTAAGATAAATGTAAACATGGTAAGAAAATGCTCTTTTGTTATCTTTGCCTTGTGACTGTTATCCAACGTAATTATTACATACAGTACACACATACACAGCTTCAGGTATTTGCAAACTCCTCTTAATGTCCTCTCAGAAGCTAGCTGCAGTCTTGTCACGGAGCAGTTGTTCACTGTTCAGCAGAAATGAGCCATTCCCTCTCAACATGTTGAGACATTTCATCCTTATCTGTCCCCTCTGTTCCATATCAGCCAGACTCGCATGTTTCGTCCTCTGCACTGGTAAAAGCACTGATTCCTATCTGCTCTACCACACATTGGTATCTTGTTGTTCAGCCATCCCTCAGTGCTTTGTGTGGTTTCCTTATTTCCTCCCTCCACATGTTTCTCTGGATTTCATTCTCCTTTTAATCATTCTTTTCTCTCTGTTTCTCAGACCCTACATCTTCACTGCTGTTCTCTCTTGAATCTAAAATCTTCGCACAACTTCTATACAGTTGCTCTTATGTTGTTTATGGCCCCTTGAAGTGTCATGTATGCTTTGGATGACCCATCTGACCCTTTTGGCTCCCCATAGGGAAGGAGTGGAGGTGCTGATGGCCGACCTCCAGGTCTCAGCAGACGAGTTCTCCTATGGCCGCTCCAAGATCTTCATCAGGAACCCAAGAACGGTAGAAGACACAGATAAAGCAGCCCTGAATCCCTTTAATATGTTTCCTAGCCAGTTGAGACATCTGCTGTGTACTCTGGTAGATCAGAGCTGTGTTTGAATGCCCCCCCCCCCGCAATTGGCATGCAACCACCACTCTGAGAACACATGGTTTCATTTAGCCACCCCATCTAACATGGGAAATGAGCTTCTTTACTCTGCACTTGTAGGCTTCTTCAACTGCTCATGCCTGCAGCGTTTGAATGGACTTTCTCCCCACCCAGCAAACAAAGCTTGGAATAACATGATCTCACACTGGGGGAATTTGTTTCTCCTGTAATTGCTTTTTCTGTCCGATCAACTTATCTCCCTTATATATCTGCAGCTGCGAAATCACTACATAGTCTAACGGAGTGGATTTTAATTCATGTTTCCAGACTATATTTCTTTTGGCTGTTAATCCAATGCAGCCACGCCTCTAGTTTAATTGTTATCAAGATTAGGAGAAGTTCTTGTCAGAAAACATGGAGCAAGAAGTGGCATCTTCAATCAGTTAATATGCAAACTCTTAGACGTTGTTTATTTGTATTATGCAATTTGTAAAGCTATTTTAAGTTGTCACTATGTATAAACAGTGATTTATAAATAAGTTACCTTATGTAACTTATCTTACATTAACAGTGAGATACGGTTACATAAAAATATGTAATTGAGAAATTCTGTTTTCCTACATGTTTGCAAAGCAGTGATATCAAAAGATGCAGATGAACAAATTACAGCAGGACAATAAAATGTTGTACTCACATCCCTGATGAAGAGCAGTTGTTTTACATGGGTCATTTTTTATTGTCTTGCTGTAAGCCCAAGCAGGAAGGGGTCATTTTTTACCATGCAGATAGATTGGACTTTGCACTTCAGATTGCTGAATCAGTATTTGCTCAGATAAAATAATATTTCTATTGATCTCATAGTAGGAGAAGTTTTCTTTATACCTTTTCTTCCTTTTTATAACTTAATAGTGAACTGCTTTCACTATGATTTTATTGGAGAGGTTAAAAAGACACGGTACTCGCCAAAAGATAATTTGATGTTGATACCTGCCAACTGTAACAACATACTTCAATAACAGGGTGTTTTTTCTTATCGTCTTATGTAGCTAATCATCTCCTCTCTTCCCCACAGCTATTCTCCTTGGAGGAGCGGAGGAGGCAATGCCTGCAGGACCTGGCCGCACTCATTCAGAAGATCTACCGTGGCTGGAAGTGCCGCAGCCAGTTCCTTCTGCTGAAAAAGAGTCAGATAGTGGTGGCAGCATGGTACCGCCGATATGCGGTGAGGCTCTCTGAGGAAATGCACTCAAAATCACACATAAAGCAAAATACACAGATCGGCGTTGATGCGTTAAGTGATGTTAATTTTTCTGTCTTTTCCTTTTCCATCTTGCAGCAACAAAAGAAATACCAGAAGGTCAAGAGCGCCACCACCGTGGTGCAGTCCTACACCAGAGGATGGCAGGTGCGCACCTTCCTGTGAATTCACTGTTTAGAATCAAATATAGCAGATGGCCATGCAGAAATCATGACAGGAAATGCACCAAAATGTTTGCTTGTTATATTTCCACCAGGCCCGCAAACTCCTGAGAGAGCTGAAGTATCAGAAGAGATGTGAAGAGGCGGTGACCACCATCTCGGCCTACTGGCACGGCACTCAGGTACTGATGCATTAAAGTGCAGAGGGATATCAGAGAGTGAGGTGTTTACCTAAACGGAGCTTCAGCCTGGGTTTAATACAGGCTTTTTATTCATGTTGGGGGAAAAAAAACTGCTCTTGCAGACAGTAGCAGTATTTCCTTATACACATTTTCATCTCTTGCAGTATTCCTCCCTAATGGCTCAACAGTACAAAAATGCTGTTCTTTAACAAAGCTTCCCTTGATATCGTTTCTTCTGTTTTCCTTTGTTTCTGCTTCTTTTGCTGATCACACAACTGCCACCTCTTTTTTTTTTCCCCCCACTCCTCTTTCACTTTCCTTTTCCTCCTCACATCCTCAACCTTTCTTACCTAACGCCCACCACGTCCCACCAGGCTCGGATGGAGCTGAGATGTCTAAAACAAGAAGCGCGGAATAAACATGCTGTGACAGTAATTTGGGCATACTGGCAGGGAACCAAGGTATTTCCGCCCAGTCGTAGTGTGTCTCTGTCCCAGCTGTCTTGTCATCTGTGTTTACCTCGTCCCATCCCATTTCCCACTATGAAACTGCCTAATAGAGCAGCAGCCCCTCTGAGTGAGCCTCAACCCCAGTCCATTCATTATCCCCTGGCCTAATGAATGTGCATTATTGTTGTTCGTACTGTTTTCTGTTTTGTAGCTGTTACAGGATTGTCTTGATATGTTTTGGTTGTTGTTGAATATTTTATTTCAGTCATGGTGTCACAAACCCAAACTAGATTTCTACACATAATGAAACCAAACGTATCCATGAAAACTATCCACTACTCGGATCCTTTAACGTGGCTCACATGTTTTAAATTTGTGTGTCTTTGGTCTTCCACTGTGGTGTTTTTAAATGTGTCCCTCCTCTTCTGTAATCGAATTAGCTCAACCATACAGTGCCTACCACACAGATGATTTTCCCGGTGCTATCTACTCTAGCTTATGCTGAGAAGCTTTTCTTTAATATACTGATATGCTGCAGCAAAACCCCAGGAAGCTCCTATACATAAGCATGGAATTATGTCAAAATGATGGCACGTACTGTATGTTGCTAGGTAATAAAGCCTCAGTGGTTACATGTAATCAAAGTCCCTGTGCAGACTTCGTAGTCTGCATGTATAGCATACCATTATCTAATCAGTATTCACTCGACTTAAGTGTTATCATTTGACATATTCTAACCAATATTTCATTTCAAGGTCTCAGCCTGCTGATAACTATCATTTCTGACTCATTAATAGATGCTGTTAAAGATAATTCTGTGTTGTATGTGAACTTTGTTCTTGGCAAACATAAAGGCTTCTTATTGGTGAGCATCTTTATGACGCTGTAGATAATGCAGTAATAATCCAGACTCTCCCACTGTTGTCTGATTTTATTTCTTTGCTCTAAAGCATGACCATACGCAGAGTCACAAAACATGAGCACCCACTACAGGTTGCCTGCACATCCGTTGTCCCATCTCTTGACATCTTTTGTTGTCTTTCGTCAAATGCTTTTTCACACCTACTCAGTACCTCTCCTGGCACAATTAAGTTTTGATTGTTACTGAAATTAACCCTCCTCCGCAACTGCCACCGCTTTTCATCAGGCCCGGAGAGAGCTGCGTCAGCTGAAGCAGGAGGCGAGGAATAAACATGCCGTATCGGTCATTTGGGCCGGCTGGCAGGGCACCAAGGTATTTGGGAAGCCTCTTGGCTTGACTTGCCGTGACTATGTGACTTGCCGCCTCCATCAACCCCGCCCTCATCCCCTTCCACCCCCACCCCTTTCCCAAAAAAAACTCAATATATCCATCATTCTGCTCATCCCATTTTAAACATTTCATTTTTGGCAGTTTACCATACAGCCTCTCACATACACACTTGTCCACTTGATGCTGAAGTGAAAAGAGGAGTCCTACTAATGCGACCAAAACGGTCATTTTTACCGAAGCCTGTCTTTACAGCTCTGTCTGCCAGGTGATATTGTAATTTTGCTAATGTAAATACTAGTTAGTGACTCAAGGTTACACAGACAACCCCATTCCTGGGAAGATACAGTCTCTCACACACATACCAGGGACAGATAGGTCATGCTTTGGGTGTGTTTTCAGCTTGTTCCTCCAAGGTCCAAGCCTCACCAGTGCATGTCTGCCTGCTGTCTGCATGACGTCTTCCTCCTTGTGTAGTTAATGCATGTTTTCTCTTTGCATCTCAGAACTCTTTGACTTTTTTAGATGGATCCGTTGAGGGGACCTCTGCTGCTTGAGCTTGCTCTTCTCCTGTTACACTCAGATGTCCACTAAAACGCGCCAAGTCTGTTTCCGTTACAGAAGTTCCCCAGATAAAGGTTGAAATGACCCACAGTGCCATCTTTGTTTCTGGAGCAGTAGAGCTGTACTTTTACAGTCTCTCAAAGGTCACACATGTCTGTGTGTGTATTTGATGTTTGCTGAGCTCAGGCAAAACAGTGTCACCCTCTTCTTCCTCTCATCTTCTCTTGCTTCATTTGTTCCCGCTCTCCGTCTCTTCCCGCCCACCCCCCTGAACAGGCTCGCAGGGAGCTGAGGAGACTGAAGGAAGAGGCCAGACGTAAGCATGCTGTCGCTGTGATTTGGGCCTACTGGCAGGGACTCAAGGTACCTACCAGCCCCATGGCGCAGCCATCACCAAGTCTGGCACCTACTCATCACCCCTAACCCTCTTCATTCTCCTCAGCCATCTACTATGCGCACTTCTATATGGAAGCCAGTCTCTGCCTAGTGCAGTGATCACACTTTATGCATAATGGTGTTATATTAAACTGTGTGCAGCTTTCCACAACCCAGAGGTTAAAACATTGGAACATGAGCGTTGTTATTGGCTGATATATTGCATCAAACTTTGTTGCATTTCACACCATCAAAACGGTTAAACATTTGGTTTTATGCACAATCAACAGAGAATTACATGCTACACCACCACAGCATATAGTAGTTCTACAAGATTACTAGAGCACAAACAGATTTTTCCTAGGAAATAAATTATAGAAAATAATAGTGAATTTACTAGTAAATAATTATATCACAGTCAAGTTTTTTCCCCGTTTGCCTCCAATACAGAAATCCCAATTCCCTTTGCAGTGCAGTCCTTGTGGGACCTGCGGGACTTGCCGTCCTTCAACATTTACCCCTGCATCACCTGTGTGGCCCAGAGAAATGTATTTAACACAATAACTGTGATCTCATCTTAAAGGAGTAGTTCATCTAAAGAGACAAAATATCTCCAGTGGTTTCTAGCCACGCAGATGGCATTCGTTTTATTTGCAGATGTTTTGAGACTACTGCGAACACACCAGTGCGATGGAGGTGAATGGAATTTCATTTTGAAAAATGACATCTGAAACAATGAAACCAGTTTTCATCAGATCAATGTCTATGGTGGGAAAAGGTTAGCAAAGATGTGACGAGGTAAAACACTTCCTCCTGTAATTCCATAGTTTTACATACATTTTAGATAATTATTTAGGGACAGCTGCTATTTTCCTCTTTTTGGTTTTTAATGCTGAAGATTTAAACCAATAGAGCCTCACTGACATGGCAGAGTCTGTCTGTCTGTCTCTCTTTCTCAACTGCTCTTTTCTAAACATCTTCCTCTGTCTGCTTCCTCTACATCTGTGCAACTAACCCCATATAAAGCAGCACTGTTTTGTGTATCCAACTGTATATGTTTCACTTGTTATTTCTTTGTCTCTAGGTGTAGTGTGTGTATGTGTGTGTCCTAGTTGTTGGTGATTATCTGTTGCATCCCTGTCTGGTTTTAGAAGAATAACTGTCGTCACACTGGTCATTTGTTGCAGTGTTAATCCTTTCATCATGTTAATTGACCCACGCTGCACCTCACAACACACCTGTTCACAACTCAATTTGTGCAATTAAGGTCGGCACGAAGGTCATTTGTCATAACTATCAGTGACTTTTCAGTAATTCATTCAGTAATCATTGTAATTTTGATTAATTCCAGCAGCTCTGAGTTGTCTGTTTCAGGTGTTTATTGTGTGTGACTAACCAAACGTGTTATTCTAGAGCGCTGTTTGTGTATACTGTCATTTTCCTATCGGTGTATTCCTTTTTTTCCTGCTTCACATCCAGCTAATGGGGGGCAACAGGTGATTGACAGTTTGTTTATATCCTTTTTTGCTGTGAAAGGTCCGCAGAGAGTACAGGAAATACTTCAGGGCAAATGCAGGCAAGAAGATATATGCCTTCACCATCCAGAGAATTGTAAGTAGGACTTGAATATTTACCTGAATAAATGCATAAAAACTTAAAGATCCTTTGTATGAGCAAAATGAGCATATTTTGTTGTTGTTTTTCATTAAATATTGTAAATATAGTTCTAATGTATGTCCATTTGTCCAGATGCAAAAATACTTCCTGGGCCTGAAGAGCACCATGCCCTCCATGTCGCCCATAGACAAGAACTGGCCTGCCAGGCCTTACGTCTTTCTGGATGGAGTCCACACAGAGCTGCGGAGAATCTTCCATCTCTGGAGGGTTGGTCACAAAACAAACCAAGCCCCTCTTCTGTCTGTCTGTCACCCATATTTAATTCTTGTCATTTTGTGATTTATACCGTCAAAGTGTGGATTGTCTAATGCACACCTGACAGACAGGTGCGCAGTAGAATGATGTAACCATTATGATCATTGACTTTAGTCAAGCACTTAACTCACAATGTAAAACAAAAACTTTATATCCGAACAACCAATCAAAAACAAGGGTCAAATCACAAACACCTCAGGCAATGATCCTGTCAATTATTATATATACAGAGAATGAGATGAGCAGTGCATCACAAGATCCATAGAACACACTAGAAACCTGAAAATGGAAAATATTGGAGAGGCAATCCAAAATATTTCATATTTTTTTGATGTATTTATTCTATTTGTGTGTGTGTGTGTGTGTGTGTGTGTGTGTTCAGTGTAAGAAATACAGGAGCCAATTCACAGAAGAGAAGAAGGCAGTTTATGAGGAGAAACTTGAGGCGAGTGAGATCTTCAAGGATAAAAAGGCTCTCTACCCAAGCAGGTACCTGAAATCCACTGGAGCAGAGGTCTCTTTATTTCATGCTATATATTAAAAGTAATATCCAGTGACCCACTGTTTGTGTTTACCGTGAAATTAAGAGATTCACTAATCTACTCATTTATCAAAGCGTCAGACCTCTTCAGTGGCATGTATTATGGATGTCTTTGTCTCTGACTGTGCGTTTCGTCTCAGCGTGAGCCAGCCCTTCAAAGGAGACTACCTGGAAATCAGCAAGAACCCCAAATATCAGAAACTCAGCAGCGCTGTGGATGAGAAGGTTCTGCTGGCCGATGTGGTCAACAAGATCAACAGGGCCAATGGCAAGGTGAGAAAGATCACTCACAATACAACACTTACAATCCATCCAAAATACAAGCAGTAATGACATTGTGACCTGCTGTTTAGAGTTTTGCTCCACTTTTCTACACAGGCCTAGTGGAGCACAATACTATTAAGTTGTTTTGATGGGTATTTCGCCCATCTGTGCAGCAATCTCATGTTTTTTGACATCTTAACAACAGACATTATTTTTGTTCCAGCAGATAGCAGACGTGTGGACAGGTGTATTGTGTTTTACTCTTAGCTCCGTCCTTTAAAATAAATAAATTTACTTAAATCCCCATTTCGGTCTGTGCACTTGCTTTTGCCATAATGTTGACACACAGCACAGCATTAGAGCGGTGAAGAGTTTCTGCTCTGGTTTGCAGGGTACAGCTCGAATCTTCCTGCTGACTAAGAAGAGCGTCGTCCTGGCCGACCAGAAGACGGGCCAGGTGAAGGCCAGCGTTCCTCTGCCAGACCTCACCAGCGTGTCAGTCAGCACACAGAGTGACGGCTTCTTTGCTCTCAGACTCAAAGAGGTGAGGGAGACCTGTTGTGATAATTGTTGAGATGTGTATTTTTAATGCAGTTATGAGTCCATCTTCTCATTTAACTCTCTGCAAGTCAGCGACGCGAATAAGAGGATTTCCCTAAATGTAGTTCTTTAAGGCCTGCTGATACGCTTAAGTTGTTCGGTGGTCAGTTGTGCACTTATGTTGTTAGGTGAGGACAGCGTTTGTGTACACAATAGAAGTGAGTCTGCAGTAATAAAGACTTCTAGTAACAAGTAGATTTCCCCTAGATGAGATGAGCCATAGGAGATCTCTGGCTACAGGAAGTACAGATTCAAAACTTTCTTTCAAAGGTTTTGGGTTTTTGGTGGTTGTTTTTTTGAATATCAATGAGAAACACAACTAATAGACATTTCACAAGAGTTAAGTTTGTCATGTTAACCCAACCTCAGGCATCTGGCTGACACAAAACACATACATACGAACACAAAATGACAAAGCAAGAAGGTTGTACATGACATTTGAACAACAGCAATACATAGAACAAAGATATGAGACGAAAGTAATGACAATCAGTAAAATAAATGAATAATAAAAAATGAACTCATAATAATAATTGTCCAAATCAACACTTTTTTATTAAATATTGTGGGCAACATTCGTTGTTATTTGCTTTAGGGGTCGGCCTCAGCCATCAAAGGAGACTTCTTACTCAGCAGTGAACATCTGATTGAGATCATCACCAAAATCCACCGCATCGGGGCCACAGCTGCAGACCGGGAGCAGCTCAACGTTGACATCTCCGACGAGTAAGAGAGCACGCGGAGTTAAATGGGGTCATTCTGGTGAAAGGATGTGATTTGTCTTCTCACCTAGATGGGATTTAATGATGTGGCTCATGTTTCTGCATGACAGGTTTCTGGTGCAGTTCAAGCAGGACAAAGTGTGCGTGAAATTCATCGAGGGAGCGCCCAAGAATGGCAACAGTGTGTCCTGCAAGCGCAAGAACAACCGCCTGCTAGAGGTGTCTGTGCCCACAACAGCATAGTGCTGCTCCCCTGAGTGCTCAGACTGGGGGGCGATTAAACACCGAAACCACCACCCACTCCGAACCCCTTGCCCCCACAGTGCCCACCCAGAGCCCAAAAATGACGTGCAGTTATTTGGCTAATTTTGTTGTTGTTTTTCCTTCAGTCTCTTCTTATCAGATTTACTATAGCACCACTATAGCTGTAACCATATGCCACTTCTTTGGCAAAGAAAGCCCTTATCTGGGTTGCATGCCACAGAAATTTGGTCAAATGTTTCACTGGTGTTTTGTAAAACTGGGGTCAAGAGTTGAAGATGGATGGGGGGAAAAAAAATCTTGGAGGACAAGAGACTTCTGTATACCAGCGGTGATGTTGATGATGATTGTTCTGCCTGTATGTTGAATTAGTCTTCAGAGAAAATGTCATTATAAGAACTTTGTGACAAGCTTCAGCCTCAACTGGCCTTGACTCATCCATTTTTAAGCAGCTGCCTTTAGAATTTGAGATGAACTGGGAACTTTTGGGCTTGGCCTGTCAGATTTAGTTTCTCTGAAGAACTTAAATACTGCACTTGTTTTCACCTCGGTGTAACCAAAAGAGGGTGACCTGAAAATGAATTTGATTGTATGTTGTTATTTTCTATATTTTTTTTTTTTTTCTCTGAGGGGGGAAAAAAAAAGAACAGTGGGCAGCGAGAAGTCAATGTAAGTTACTAGAAAATTGTAAAACCACTTTTGTATCCACAATTCCTATGTGCCATTGAACAGGTCCCATGACGTGTCACGTGTCAGTGTACAAATACAAACATAGAAAAACCACGTAGGTGATGGACCCTGTTCTTTTACTATTATTGACGATACATTGCCAAACTTTTTTTGGAATAGGGGAGCTTGTCTACCTATGGTGGCAATATCTTGTAAGTTTTGACAGCATTGCACATGTGATCAACTACATTTCCTCTACAAGCACAGTATAATTTGTGATCCTTTCCAAGCTTTGTTTTATCTACAAAGAGTTATTATAAACTGAATTTATATCCTTAACTCATAGGATGTCACGTTAGAATCAACGACCCCTCTCGCTTTATGAGGGACTTGATTTAAAGATACTTACAAAGGCAGTTCAGACAATTCCAGCGGAAGGAAGAGAGCCCAACCAGAAGAAGCGATGATACACACACCTTCCATAATGTCTTCGCCAGATTCAAAGCTTTCTCTGGTGCAAAGTGAAAAAGTGATATTGATATTTTCTTTTGTGTGCAATAAATAAAATGCTTTCTCTCAGTTATTCCCTTTGCAACAACACAGTAGTGAGAACCCAAAGCAGTTGCCCTCACCATAAGCTGTACATAGGCTCTATAGGCTGTAGCCTTGGCATGGACAAAGGGTTTTCTTAGTATCCTAATTTTAATTGCTGTGTTTGTGAAATAGCTGTTCTTGCCACTGCAGCTTGAGTTATTGTAGTGCTTGACCCACTCTGACCTAAAGGGGAAAGACCAAATACTAAGCGCACGCGACCAGAAGATTCTTGATGTATCTGAGGAAATCGACCAGTTAACAGCTATTACAACCTTCTAGTACACTCATGTACAACTTTGGTTGCACGCAGATCTACACACAGGCCAAATTTGATTTTCAAAGAAGCAACAGAGTGCTATATTTTCAGGTATGTTGACTATAATAATCTTTATTTGGATGTACTGCAGTTGGGTTTTGTACTGTAGATTTCCATGTAAACCAGATGTTTCTCTGGTGACAGTGAGGGAATAACACAGCCAAAGTTGGTCTAGTCATGTTTTGGTACCTTGCTTTGTAAGTTGTTGTATTTTTTTGTAATGTCACACACGAGACACAGGGACGTGAGAAATCAGTTGTTGCTGTCCCTTGCATGGGAACGATTGAGCTGGATGCCAGTTTTGATGTCTTCTCTTCCTTGGCACTGTGCAGTTTCAGTGGAGTTTTGCTAAGGTGACCCACAACAACCCTCCCCCTCCCACGCTCTCTCCTCTCTGTTTCGTGTTTGAACAGTGGCTAGAACTTTGAAATGATGTCTGCATTCTTGTGTGCCTAATGTTAACCTGTGCTGAGAGACAGAACATGGAAAATGTTTCAATAGAATTCAGTGTAACATTTACAAGTAATCTTTTTTTAAATTAAAAGTAATAAATAAATGTTATTCTGTGGCACTTTTTTTTATTATTTTGTTCATATTCATTTATTCCAGCAATGCTTCTTCATTCACACCTACCCATGAATGATATCTCTGACCCTAAATCAATACTGGGTGAAGGATGCTAAATGTTTCAGGGTATTTTCATGGGCTCTTTTTGTGCAGAGCCTTTTGAACAGTCTTTTCAGTGTGCCAGCAATAGTTGAAAAAAGCCATCAATGCATCAGGTTATTAAATCTTACATTCCTGTGAGGGCCTTGGTTGCTATTTATCAGCAGTAACGGGGGCTCCCCGGGACTGAAAAGTCTTATGGGGGTTAGTAGCATTGAGGCTGGACAGCCAGGCCTTGTAGTCAAGCAGCTGGCCAGATGTTTTCCATCGCATCTGGGGAGAACTGTCCTAGGGTTAAATTCTGCGGCTTGGGGAGAGCTGCAGGCAACAGGTCTCCAGAGAGCAGCCCTCAGAGTGAGCAGAGTTGAGAGAGTGGTAAAAATAGCATACCATTTTGGGCTGCCCAGTACCCGTTCCCACCATTCTGCAGGCTGGGAAAGGAAGGAGGAGTCCCAGCCTCCCAGTGGATGTTAAAACCTCAGTGGGAGTGCAAAGGAATTGTACAATGCACAATCCCATCTCCTGCAAAGCCTGTAGATTTCAAACAGTGATGCAGATCTGCATCAAATCAGCACAATAGGGTGGCAAGGTTATTGCAGTTGTACCAGATGAACCACAGCAAAATAAGGAGCTGTGTAATTTAATCACTTTTTAAATATTGTGTACCAACAACCATTTATCAGATCTGCTTTATTCATCTTAGATTTGTTGTAAACTGGCACTGCCACTTATAACATACAGTTGCGATTTATTTGTGAAAGACCATAACATATTCTTCTGAAAGATTAACATATAGTACAGTACCATCTCACACAGTGGGGGCAAATGGGAGGTAGGATCACACTGCTTTTAGGTATTGGGTAGTCTTTGGTGACACCCCATGGACTTAAGATGACATTACAATATAAAAGAGAGTGAAGGAGCTGGAGCAGGATATAAAAAACAAGTTGTCCATAGTGATGGCTTTATACTGATATATAAAACATTACTCGTCCTTAGAAGGTGACTTAGAAACTTACATTTTTTTTCTATATTTATGACTTTTTTCTAAGGTTCTTTATAAACTACAGAGGCGCTGCAAGTGTTCCTATTTGCAAATCCCGTGGAGCAATTTTTTTGCATTAGAGAAATGACATGATAGTGACTTAATTAAATTTTCTCTGATACATAAACAAATACATTTACTCTAATAATGCATGCAAAGAATACTGACTAAAGTTGACCTTAAAGATCTGCAGAAAGAGCAAGTATCTCTGTGTTGCTTGTTTATATATTCTCTTTCCTTTTGTATAGTTCACTGTGTTTTACATGCTAAGCAAAAGTTAAGACTATGAATTAAGCATCTGTAAACTGTAGTAAATTGGTATACAGTATTGTTTTGAAATGTCACATTATCATTCAGCTAGCCAAAACCTTGTTTTCCTGAATAAAGCAACATTGATACAAAATGCCTGCCTCAGTTGCCATGCAGAACCCCTCATATGTTTCCTAGTGAGCAGGCAGGTGGAGAGCCTGCAAACAACTGGAGTTTGGGAACTCTCCTTAGGGGATTTCACATCCTGTCCAAAATCCTATCAGATATAGTGGACGGACTGTATTGCTGCTGGCAATAAAGGCAATAAAACAAAACAAATGTAAGTGCACTGCAAGTATGGAATTCACTTTGCAAAAAAAGATGCTTGCTCCTGCTTTGGTTACTACTGTCTGCGACCCTGCATAACAGGTGTGATGCCTCCTATCTTGATCTCAGTGAAGTCATCCCAGGCTAGTAAGGTGGAGACAGCGGACATTGACTGGCAAAAGTCTTGAAAAGGTGTATGGCTCTAGATAACATTTGTGTGCCCTAACTGTTCTCTGAACAATATCCTGTATACACAGAATACACACCATGCTAACACACAGTGTTACATATAAACAAAGTACAGCATTGAATTATGCTTATTATTTTAGTATTATTATTATTATTATTATTATTAATGAAAACAAAAGTAAAAGAAGCAGTCATGAAATAGTGGCTACTCGTCCCTGCCTGTTAAAAATTCATTGCCTGGGGATAAAAGCTGTCTTTAAAAAGTGGTTTTGATGCTGTGATAGTGCTTACCTGATAGCGGTCACGAGTGTTGTCTCTGATAATGACCTGTTTTCCTGCAACTCTGTAGCACAGATCTCTTCCAGGTACGGCTGATTGGGCTGATTGCTATGTGTTGTTTTTGATGCCAGCTTAACAGTCGTGTAAAGTCACCTCAGTTCAAGCACAAACAGGTTACCAAACACCAACCAGAAACACTTTAAATAGTGCACCCATATATTGTCACCATAAGGTGACTGGAGTGTGGGTGGTTCTATTCTTGCAAAAATCAATACCTATCTCTTCGGTTTGGCACACAGCTTGTTCTCTCAATAATAATAACTTCCTTAACAGCTTATACCGTCTGGGATTGATTTTATTTTTTCATTGTCAGAATCCATATCTAATTTCTTAGTTATATTGTTTTAAAGAGTCTCTTATGTCTTGTGATGTCTCCTTTCTCAAATATTCAAGGTCAGGGCTTGTGACTGTAGAGTTTTAGCACTGATGTAGCTGGCACTGCCACTGGAATTTGATGTACTTGTGTAGTTATATACTGTAGCACAGACACCAGGGGCCAGTCACATCCAGCTTGTGGCGCCAACAATAACTTCCCTTTAGAAGCACCGATTTTCAGAGAGGGTCTGAAAGGAGGAAATTCTAGGCCCAGAAGTCCTCAAGAAGCTAATAAAACTGTTAAGCTCTTGCTCTTGTCAATTTTATTAAGTGTGGATTTGATGCTGAGATGAGACCTTTTTAAAGAGGATAAACAATGTATATATTAAATACATGAATTACTCATCAATTAGTTACTCACCAGGCTTTAATGCATTCACTTTTTACATTCCCAGAAGAGGCTTTTCAGTTTGAATGTTTGACCTACTTCTCTTCCAAATGCAATAGACTGCACTGCTTAAAGAAGGCCACTAGCTGACTGGACATCATTGCCTCCTCCACAATGCCACAGTGTAAATGCACAGCTAGAACTATGTTAATCATGACTGTAGTTTGCACTGTGGGGGAGACCCAAATAAACCAAAAAACATTAAATGCAGGAAGCTGCCATTTTTATGCCTCTGACTGATTACCATTGGTTTTTCCAAGTGCTGAATTTACTGCTGTCTAGAGTCAATAAGATCAAAGTTCAGTGTGAACTAATAACTCTCCTTCTCCCAACCTTTCTTTCGTTCTGCCATTAATTTAATGTTGCATATTATTAGAGATTAAATCATAAGTAACGCCCTTTCTACATAAAATATCGGACCATGAGATATTGCCATATTGTGACTTTACTGTTGTAATTTAATTAGCATATTGTCTGCCTCTTGGAAATACTACTCCAGGGACGTGTAACATCAGAAGCAGTTCTCTGACTGTGCTCTCAAACCATCTACTCTGATGTCATCTGTAGGCATTGTTTTGAGCTGCTTTTTTAGAACTTTGGTTGAGTTCAACAATAGCATGAGCTAGTCTCATTCATTTTCAGAAATTGAGAAAAGATCAATTATTTTCTCATTGACTCATATTGTCAGATTTATAAAAAAAAACAAAGTATTTGCTTCCAAATTGGGGTTTTTGTAAGGCAGTGATATGTTACAAACATGCCCTATGTGTGCTGGAGGTTAGTTAACTGTATTGACTGTATTGAGCTGTCACAGCGTCAAGGCTGATTTCATTATTGAGTGAGGGAGTTTAGGATGTAGATGTCAACACATTGGCCACAGGCCTCCTGATTTACTTTGGCATAAATCTATGCTGTGATTTAAATGAAGCCACCCCTCAAGCATGGAAACAAACTATCTGTCGTTTGAAGGAAATTCATTTCGTGTACCTTACATGCAGGATTAATAAGGTGAATGTCTGGTTTTGGAGGTCATTTTTGTGTTCTCAGTTTCTTTTTTTTTACCTTGTACCATGTAGTTTTTAAAACCAAGTTAAGGTTGAAATACAGTAGGTGAGGCAGTTTATTTCTCCAAATGGTTGATTAGCAATGTTATTATAATTTTTGTCTTACTTTCTAAGAACAACATAACATATCTGAGTTTTCTGGAAGCATCGTTTTTTCACTTACTTTTTATGATGAATCTGCACTGTGGTGACTGATGCTGACATAAAGACACAGTCCCAGAGAATAATAATACAGAAATGAGGTACAAAGAAAGGCAGACAGGGAGGGACATTCTCAGACGGGGACTCACACACAGAGTGTTACATTGCGGCCCCTCGCAGTGGATCAGGCAGTCTGGAGGGAGGGGCAAGGCCTGGAAGAGGTCTGATTAATGAGTGTTTCTGGGTGGTGGAGAGTTTGTGTCCCCACTCACCCTCGTGTCACCAGCACACTCAATGGCTTCATCAATTTGTATCCATTATCACGTCAATAGGCAAGAATGGAGGGAAGAGGGGAGTTAACGATTGAGGGGGAAAATGGGGTTCTGCTGCACCATCTGTGGCTAGCTGAACATGGGTGAAGCAAGAAGTGATCATTTTAACCATCTATTATATACAAAAGTGAAAAAAAAACTATGAGTTGAATGTGGCCAAAGTTTTTTATTACTAACTAACAAACAAATATGTTGCAGCGCTGATTGTTTTATCAAATCAAAATTGTTCCATAATTTTGATACACACAGAAAAAGCTTACTTTAGCTAATGCCAAATATTTAATAACTTTAGTAGCTATGGTTGATTTAAGTTTAAGAGATATGAACTGAGCTTTGGTGTTCACATCTACCAAGAATGAAACAATGTAGTAAAAGGCTTCAAATTGTTCTCTCCGTTTGATTCTTTCATTAACAGTAGAGCAGTGTTTTGTGCTAAATCAACTGCAGCATGCTAACATGCTAACAATGACATGCTAACATGCTGTTTAGCAGGTAGGCCTATAATATTTACCATGTTTACCATCTTAGTTTAGCATGATAGCATGCTAACATTTGCTAATTAGCACAAACACAAAGTACAGCTGAGTCATAAGTTTTGCAGGTATTTGGTCATAAACCAAAGTACTGGATAGTATTTAATTACCCAAGTGATTCAAATTCATCCATTCTCTCTGTTACGTATACAGTCTGGACCAAAGTGGTGGACCGACCAACTGACATTGTCATCCATATAGCCACGCTAGCAGCATATGAAAGTATCCTCGACTGGACATGTATTTTTTTCTGGTGGAATTTTAGACTGTCAGCTTTAGCTTTGGAGCAATTTTTGCACCCACGCTTAAATATGTTTAAGAGATATCAACTGACCTATGGTGGTCATATCCACCACCAGAAATCTTGAATTACCAAAGCAATCACTCAGTGCTCTATCCCTCTGTCTTGTAGTCTGCTTTTAAAAAAGGAAGACACACAGGTGAGTAAACAGTTCTTTTTCTGGGACACTTGCATCACTAAGTTTGAAGAGGTGAAATAGTAAATCATCACTATCTTTATGCTCATTCATCATTGCACCAACAAAAGTTATTGGGTCTGTGTGTGTTTGAGTGAGTGTATGTGTGTACATGAACGTGTGAACGCAAGCAGCTGTGGAACTGATATGCATAAGCAAATAGCTGCACACACATCATTAGGTGCTCCTTTACAGACATTAGGCAGGCGCTAAGGCATGTACAAGTTTACATGTAGGCTATCTGCTCACCATCCCAGACCTGTGACTTCAGGAAATTGTCATCTCATGTGGGCCATAATGTTGTCAATTATTCCTCTTCCCATCACCTTCCTATTTACTTTCTACTACTCTCCACTCCCTGCTCCTTACCATCATTACATCTAGTTGTTGCAGGAACAAGCCTAAAAAAAAGCTAGAACTTGTGATGTTTTTCTTACAGTTAACGCAGTCAGGTTTACCCTTTCTCTGATAGCCCCAAGGTTACCTATCTTCTTTTCACGTTAGTCCAGAGATGCCTGAAATTTAATTTGTAACACAGAAAAACAAGGGCTAACCCTTCCCCAAAACAGATACAATAACCCAAACTGGACTACAAGTCATGGATCTTCAGTGTGTAAACCCTTACTTAACTTGGGGGCTGAATAGCCGTTTTTGTCTGACAGAGGTGTAAAACTGATTTTTTAGTTAGCCCAGAGGCTGCTCAGAGTGAAACAGTGAGAATAATGATTCTTCATCAAGGAGTTCATATGGCCTCTAATGTCGCTAATCGGTTCAACACCTGGTTTTTCATTACATTTCACTGTAACTAATTAAATAGTTCAGACCACCATTAGACAGGCAACATCTGGGGTGGGGGCATAGAAGCAAAGGCAGGGTAGAAACAGAGGAGATACTGGCAGAAGGTAGAGCACAACAAGAGTGAGAGAAGGTGTAAAGTAAGGGCAAGGGGGGATCAATTAGGGAAATGAAATCTCGTCTTCAGTGTGGGACAACATACATCAAGCAGTGACAGCCCCTCCTCTAAGCCTGTCAGTCCCGCCTCTGTCAAAACGACCAGTTAAAGCAAAGCTAATTCCCCGTTAACCCCTAGTCAGCCTCTCCAACACAACCTCCTCCTGTATACAAGAACTCAGTCAATCAAACCCATGCTGTACACGAGCACATTTCAAAAGTCTGTTTCCTCTATTTTAAACGACATTATGCTTTTAATCCATTACAAGCTGTTCTTAAACAGTCATTCTAAGAATTGTGGCAGTGATCTGACTTTGCGTTTCATATTATCATTAAATGAAAACAAATGTATTATGGAGGCCACAAAAATGTAAAAGCAAATGTTTCCTTTTTCGTCATTATGAACTTTAAACCAAAGTTTAAACCTGTTTTCTATTTCTCTCCCAGACAGAACTACTTTGTTGTTGACTGATCTCCGAACACAGCATCTGGTTCTTGGATTTCAGCTATTTTATATTTTATACACTTCAAATGAACAGAAGCAGCATTGACAGTTTTTTCAGTAAACACCATGGCTGAACGAGACAAAAGCACTATATATACCAAATATCTTTACAATCCATGAAAACATGTCATTGTAGAGGACACATGTCACAATATTGCTTATTGCCTCTTTTATCCAAATTGCTCTAAAGCCATAAATCACCATGCAGGTCATTTCAGTACTCTCTTACATACAGACTGCAGGAACATCCTCACAGACTGCAATGCAATGCAGTTCTAGAAATTTGTTACCTACACTCATTCCCGGAGTCACAAGCTTCTCCATCCAGCCTTTTTTGTTTAATCTTCCTCCCTTGAACAATATAAGTGTTTTTTATCTGAAATCTTCAGGTTCTGGAGCAACGAGGGAAGAAATAAAAGGCAGGAGAGGAGAGGTGACATGGCCGTGTCAGGTGAAGTGGTGATAAAGAATTATGTGTTTCCCTTCATCACCTAACTCTAACAACCCCACCCACACACACATACATGCAAACATATGCACACCTGATTAAACCCCACACACATGGATTGGTGGGAGTGTTCGAGGACCACAAGGCTAATTGAACTGTCTACCCTCTGACAGGATGGAGGGGCATGCAGAGAATGATGAGGACTAGATTAAACAAGCAGGAGTAATAGTCATAGAAAAGATGCACAGAAAGGAAGCAACTGAGGTCATGTCTGGACACTCAAATAAAAAAAATGTAAAGGAAGATAAATGTGCTCTAATACATTTTCATACCTGTCCTGTATGTTTCTGGATGTGTCCATGCTGCATGATTCCCCTTCCACAACCACTACACCTTTCACCCTTCCATTGTTGGATTTTATTTTCTTGGATGGCAATGTAATTGTAATAACTTTGGTGATCTCCTGACTTTTTCTCTAGCGCCAACATCAAGTCAAATATAATAAAATTTTATTGCAGCAGGTTAACAAGGCTCTGATTGTTATGTATTGATATATATATATATTTATTTATTTATTTATATATTTTTTTTAATCTCAGGTTGTCTCTGGTTGACTTGCACCAACATCTACACTATGCCCATCAAGAGCTGGGTCTAGTGCTAACTAGATCCAGTCTTACAGGGGTTTTGCTTGATTCTATCACTTCATGTTCAATAATTAATGATTTATAATATATACACATTTACTGAAATATATAATTTGAGATTGACACTAGTAATTGTTTCCTCTCTACACACACAGAGGTGATTGTCAATGCATAAGGGTTGTGAGTTTGCTTCATTAATATTTTATGTACCCTGAAGCAATAGATACTCCTCTAATTATGATGGCACAAAAAATATTGAAAGAATTAAGTTGCCATTGAACTCTTTGTACTTTCAATAAAATTATATATTTTCAAGAACTGAGCACTCCATCAGCTGTTTGATAAAGAAAGCTCTGTATGACTGAAGCAGCAGCATGTGTTTGAATCTTTTGAAATTAATGCGTTTGCTGGGTAAGAAAAAGTATACCCACAGAAGTCTTCTTCTCAACTCTCAGAAGAAAAAGGTTTCCACTCACACCAATCTTCTTCCAGAGAAGACACATTTTGTAGAAGGGTTTAAACTAGTTTACAGCCATCATGTTTTTGTGTTAAAGGGAGAACATATTTGGATAATGAGTATTTTGGGAACCTGACCCTGCAGAGCAGTCTGGGTGTCCCACAGAGCAACAGATGTTTAACTGCTCTGTGCAGCCACCACTCTGTCGCCCCGTCACTGCCCCTGTCTTTATGTGTTAACCAGCTCTACGTGTGTCTGTCTCCTCCTCTCATTCACAGACCACTGTTTAGGACTAATTAGCTCTGTGCCTCCTCTCCTCTCTCCCCCCACTTCTACATGTCATTGAACTGTCATCTCACTGTTTACTGTGCTAAATAATAATCATTCAATCTCAGCTCTCCTCCCCCCCCCCATCCCCTCCTGTCCCTCCTCTTGTCCTCCTTCGCTCCTCCCTCTTGTCCTCCTCATTATGGCCCGGTCTCAGTTGTGACAGCCGTCATTAATCAACTCATTTTGAACGACGTTGAACCTTGCAACCCAAAACGCCCACCCTTGCTCAACCAGGAAGTGTTCTATTCCCCTGCGGTCCATTAGGCCAATCAGAGCAAAACTGGGGCATGACAATAGATACAACAATAGAAACCAAAAGCAGATATTAGACTTGAAACCACAATAGGACATGGACAGCAGGAGAACAACAGGCTTTATTATAATCTATCTGTTGGGGATTTTGGGGGATTTTCTTCGAGCTTCGTCTCCTGGGATACATAGTCATATTTTACTCTGCTAACACACTGTGTCACTTACATCTGCCAAGGAAGCTCACTAAAGTCTCTACCATGGTTAACTTCCTAATTTGTAACATTTTATATGGTAGTAAATGTTTGTGCAAAAACAATCCACCTGAAGTTTCAACTGTGATATCTTGCAATAATCGTTAGTGTTGACTTTTGGCATGTGACTACAATATGATTGCATTATGTCTTTTTACTGACATGAGCTACACAAAGTTTGTGCAAACAAAGGATTTTTCTTTTATTATTTGATTGCTTTTAGAGCCAAATTTTATGTGGAAATGAATGCAATTATGTATTTGTCTCATCTCATTTTTGTTTATCTTGTTTTGCACAAAAAAAAAATGTGAAGGCAACTTTGTTTTTTGGCATATTGTCACTGCAATTCATATAATTCATAAAAACAGTCTCTTGTAATTAAATCAGTGAAATCAAATCAGTTTTGATTTAGCCTCTGCCTCTACCTCTACCATATTCCTGTGCACCATGCAAGAATGGCGTAACCTTTTTGCCTCTTAACTATAGAGGTCTGACAGAATCGCCCACTGGGTTAACCTCCTCTACATTTGTGTATGAATAGAGGCAACATGAATGGTTCTTTTACAGCTAAGGGGAGAGAGAAGCTATGGCCTGAGTAGTTGTTCTGTGTCTCCCAGACTCGCTCTTGTCTGTTTTGAGTCTGTGGTCTACATTGTTGCTCTGTGTGTGTGGAGGCAACATGAATGGTTCTTTTACAGCTAAGGGGAGAGAGAAGCTATGGCCTGAGTAGTTGTTCTGTGTCTCCCAGACTCGCTCTTGTCTGTTTTGAGTCTGTGGTCTACATTGTTGCTCTGTGTGTGTGTGTGTGTGTGTGTGTGTGTGTGTGTGTGTGTGTGTGTGTGAGTGCCGGTGCATGCAAATATGTGTGTGTGCTTTCCTGTCTGTATGTAAGGTGGCTGTAACCCAAAAGTGGCTATTAAAACACACTCCCAGTTCATCTATAACACAATGACCACAATGCCAAATGTTCACAACTGTAGAGGTGTGCCTCCCCAGAGTGCATCTTAACAAAAAAAGAGTACATCAGAAGAGGAGCTATTGAGTACCCCGAAATCAAATAGTAAAGATATGATATCAATGTTGATTTGAGTGTAGATAAGAACACTGATCATTATTTATAGAAGTCCTGATCTGATCCAAAAATCATATAGCCTACTCGGCAATGCACAATGAGTGTAAACAAAAAAGAAAAGAAAAAGAAAGAAAGAAATCCTGTACTTTTGTCCTGCATTGTGAGCTTATATTGGTGCCCAGGCTGCAGTAGCTGCATTCTGGCTTGGTGATCTAGAAACTGCCATTGCACTTACTGCCCTCTGCCACAGATTGATTTTTCCCAGCTGTTATCTGTAATTTAAAAGTATAAACTTTGATGTACTGACATCTTGGGGATTTAGTTTATTATTACTTCGTTTTCCCCTTGAATTCCATGGAGATTAGTGCAATATCTGTCTTTTTTGTTTTGTTTTTTTGTTGTTGTTTTTTGGTGCTATGGCACTATGGAAATTCATTTTTGTCCACCCTGAAAAATGTTATCCCTTTATCTCAACTTCACTTCTGTATTTACTACTTTCTGCCTTTATAAGACAGGATGACTGATATTCACCTGAATCTATGAGATTTAACCCTATATTATAAATCTAATCTAATCTACTTTTCTGACAGTGAAAGACCTAAATGAAAAAGACTTGCAGTCCAGTTTAGGCCCTGACCCCTGACCTCTGGTTTAATAAATACTGCTGTAGATGAAGGAATGCCATTGATGAACAATGTTTCCATTTTTTATCAGACAAGCCATAGACAGGTCAACCTCATACACCTGACCTGATATTACTGTACAAAGTATCAAGTTATGACTACTATCTATTTGTGAAAAGATAAAAGCTATGTGCTTGGGTTATAGGAACACAAATACTCTTGTGTTAAGGGTTATTACCATGGCAATCTAATGACCATAAATCACAATCCCATTATATTAGCAAACATAATATCTCTCAGTGATGTGAAATTCCAAATGCTGTGTCTTTTATATCTACAGAACCTTATCTCCAATGATGTCATATTTGTACTAGGATATCACCTCCAAGATATGCTGTATAAACTTTATTAAATGGTGAGATATATCCGTTCTCCCCCTTATCTAATGTAGAACAGATCACAGAGTATTAATTATTTTACAGCCTCAGTTCTATCCTGGTACTTCACACATTACTGCGACCTGTCTGACTGTCAAGGGCAGTGGTTAAGAAAAATAATGCATAATAATGCCGTGTAGAATTTGATAACATTTATTCTGCACTTCAATCACTTCTACTTGCTTAGCAACAAAAAGACAAATGATAAAATACGTTTCATGTGGGTACAAGTTGCTTAGTTTGTAATGCATTGATTACATTTCCAAATGTTTCACTTATGTATTTATTGTATATGTGTCATATTCAGATCCAAACAACTGGTTATGTCAGAAGCAGCATGATAACATTACCAGATTGACAAATGAGAAACAGTTTTTTGCAGTATCCAGTCTGACACCTTTCTGCAACCATTTCTTCTTTGGTTTTTGACCCTACTGGGTACCTGTGGTCTATGTGAATATACCTATGGGTCTATGCGATTCTTAGTAATGATTGATGATGGAACTTGTAAATTAGTAACCTCCGACTCCTGTGAGATGACTTTAAACAGAGAACATCAAAGTCTCTTCACATGTAAGCGTGTCTGTATGAGTCAAATGAGGAAAGAGACTTTATATGAGTTCATTAAACGAAGTCTTGCCTACAACTGCTGTCCATGCTACAGTACAAGTATGCCATAACAGTATCACATCAAAACATTTGTATTCTATAACGTGGAGAACTTTGATTTCTGACGAATCCTAATGACTGAAAAATGTCACATAAGAATACTCAGATAATCATTTGCCTTGACGGTAACATGCACATATACACATATGCCTGCACACACCCATGCATCCACAGGCCGTTTAGTTTATATGTTGGGTAGTTCAGCAGGTGTTGGTGTGTTTTTCTTTGAAGTGAGAGCAGTTTGTTTTCCCAGGCCTCTGACTGTCTCTTATCAGGCCTGTATAAACTGGCAGGAAATCACCACTGGTTTAACTGTGGCAGAAGTACATAGATGCAGTTTGGATGCTTTAAGTTAAACTGAATAGGTCCACCCGAAGCTTTACATTGAGGTTTATTACCAGGACAGGTAGGAATCAGATGAAGATGTCTTCTGCAAAGCTGGGTTTAGATTCATACTTTGCTTACAGTAATATATAGCATTTTCTGTTGCAACCAACATATGAGAAACAGTTTCATCAAGTTATGGGCTACTATAGGCACATATCTGACTTCCCTTTGTAAGAATATTACATACACATTAATATTATAATGTGTATAGTGAAGGAATAAACGCCAGACAACTACTACAGGATTTTGTGTCACCAGTAGTCCTGTCCTACAGGGAGAGAAAATGGGTTTGCTTTCGGTTGGTTTACTGCCCCTTTATCTGCTTCATGGTGTGGTGATGACCAATAATCATAGCAGCAACCACTGATAAGAGCGGTTGGGTTTCTGTCAACCTTAGCAGGCCATAAAGTTTAATGAAGACTTAGTTGTAAAATGATGAATTTCGTCATCTCTTGAAAGTGAAAATACAGTAATTAAGGCAATATAGTTTTCAAGTGTGTTTGTATGAGTGTGTATGTGTGTGTGTGTGTGTGTCTCACATGGTTGTGAATGTGTGATACAATGTATGTGTGCAAGACAGTGTGTGAGAAAGCTACACATCAGTCACAGGGATGAAATTTGAGGTCAAACTGCCAGACAGATAACAGACAAACTGAAGGAAAGAAAGACAGAAAGAAGAAAAAGAAGAAGAAGGAGGAGAAGAAGAAGAAGAAGAAGGAGAAGAAGAAGAAGAAAACTCATTATTCTATATATGTTTTGAAACTGATATTGCCACAATGCTCATGTAAAGTAAATACTTTGCTGTATTAAGTATTATTTGTCTAGAATTCAACATACTGTATATGCTGATACAGGAGTGCAGCAATGCCTATAATTAACCCTTTAGAAGAAAACGCATACCCTGCCCCTGTGCTGCAGAGCTCTGGCCAATCACAACGGAGGAAACTTTATAGCGCTATTGGGTGCGAGTAATTTTTCAGCTCACTCCTGGGATGAGTGAAGTGGTTTTTACGCAGAGGACTTTAGTGGAGAAGGTCAGAAAGAAGACATTTCTTCAGGGGAGAGGAGTGACAATATAGCAGTTCATGTTATCTCTAGAAATTAGAGACCAATTTAAAGTTCATCAGAGCGGTTACTTCTTAAGTTTAAGTTAAAATTTTCAGTTGCTTATAAGGTATTAGAAGAGGAGTTGTGTTTCAAACAAATTAACACCAGCTGTTAATTGGAGACTTCGTGGGACAGAATGATTACCACCATGGAGAAATCTAAAAACTTTCGCATTGATGCGCTTCTGGCGCACGACGTGGAACAGAGGACTGAGAGCGATGGTGCGTCCCCGGGGTTGTATTACAGCAGGAGCCCCGGCGGCAGTCCGGTGTCAAACCGCGGCTCAGAGACGCCCTCCCCTCATTCAAACCCAGCAAACTCCTCTCCAGCCCAGCCCCAGCCAGGACTCCTATCCAAATCCCAGCTCTTTAACTTGTCCCAGTCAGGATTCACTGCTCTGCACCAAGGGGGTCTCCTCGGAATCCACCCGGGCTCCATGTATCCCCTGGCGGCCCTCGGAGGCCAGCACCACGCCTTCATATACCCCGGCTTCACGCAGCTGGTCCAACCATACCCGGAGCAGCTGAAGGGGTCCACCATGGCCGCGACGCACCCGCTGGAGCCCTGGATCAGAGCCGGGATGATGATACCCAGAGTGGGAGAATATGGTGGTGAGCAGATCTCCCTGTCTCTTGTAGAAGGCATTTTTCTTGTTTATTATTTCATCTAATTTATAAAAGAATAAATTAAATTGCATGTATCCTTGTAGGCTAATTCATGCACAGTCCTTAGATGTGATTAAAATCAAATGAATCATACATTTTTTTCCCTTTAATTTAAATTCTTATTTAACGTTTGCCAATGGGTAATGGGTGGGCCAACAATCAATGTATCTTTATGTTTTTTGAGCCTCCTAACACCTGTGTGTTGGTTTGGGGTTTAAAAGGACCATGACATTGAGATGCAGGTCTTAAAGACAATTTATCTCATAAAAATAACGCGCAATATTTACGGTAAAGGTAACACCTGAAATAGACCTACTACTTAATCAACTGATAACATTGACAGTGTTTTCATTAAGGTAATGGTCCTCTGTGATGGTTTCCTAGCCTTCCAAAGCAATATCCTCTCACCACGACCTCACATCATGACAATAAATGTTAAAGGATGGAGAGAAAGAAGATATACAGGCAGGAAGACAGACAGGCAGGTAGGCCTGTGGAATCCAAACAATGACATGGAAACCAAACTGGAAGATTTTGTTTATGTTGATTTATTTGAAAAAATATCTGTCAAATTAATGTTTTCTTTCTTTCTTTCATTACTTGTAGGCCCACTATTCATAGCAATAGTAATAGGGGTATAGATGAAAATGATTAAAATCAAATAATTAGTCACTAATGCTCTGCCTCTGTCTGTTTTACCCTCTCAGAAATGGCCCAGGAAGGTTTGTTGGGGAAGTGTCGGAGGCCCAGGACAGCCTTCACCAGCCAGCAGCTGTTGGAATTAGAAAACCAGTTCAAACTCAACAAGTACCTGTCCAGGCCTAAACGCTTTGAGGTGGCCACTTCACTCATGCTGACTGAGACTCAGGTGAGACAGTCAGAGGATGTACTGTGTTGAATTATTGTATCACATTATACATTATTTTAGAGTGTGAGTATATTCCCTTTATCCCCATCTTTCCTAGTCTCTGCCAAGTTATGTACAGGTTCATGCTGCACGGCACAGTGTGAGGTCTATTGCTGATTGAGGCCTTTTAGAGGCCTGGGTCAGAAATTTCTTTGGAAGGCCACTATTATTATGCTAAAAAAACTACCATGAATTAATAACAATTCCAGAAATGTGTTTAATGCATGTGTTTATTTACTTTTAGAATATATTGCAACATTACAAAGAGAACAGTTAACTGCCGACTGAGCATCGTTGTAATCTTGAGTGCATTGAACTGCCAAGATTACAACAGTGACTTCACTTCTCACAGCCAACATTGGCACATTTCTGTTTCTACATTATTAGGAAAATGAAAAAAAAAGCAAACATTGTTTTTCATCCATTATATTATGTTAGTATTATTTTTAAAACACCATCTGGCGTTTCTTTCCAGCTAAGACTTGTGTGTGTTGGCACCGAAATGACGATTTACTGTTTCTATCTTGAAATAAATACTGAAAAAAAAAATCTGTAATACAAAGTTTTGCCATTTTATTTAGTTCAACCATGCTGCTACAAAATGGGCAGTCAACAGCATGGGTGCCAAACTAGTGGAAGGAAAGGTGGTAACACTAATTTGTTCACCAGTTGATAGCTCAACATGTATTACAATACATAGCTACAGTAGCTTCCTCCTCACTCATTTTTCCATAAAAAGGTAGTTTTAGAAAAAACAATATTTGATGGGATTTGTGCTATATGATTTTATGATCATGAAGCATTCTGTACTGTAACTGCCCAGCAACAGTGTCATTGCTATATGATGCTATGATGTGACTTTTTGTAAGGCCACAAGGATAGTGGTAGAATACTGTATGTGTTTTATATGACTTTGTTTAATAGACCTAAAGTAGTTATGAACCCAGTGAAATCCCTGCTCAGTTTAATTACCACTCCCAAAAGTCCCCTCCCAATGTACTGTATGTGTAAGCTTGCTTATTTAAGACAATGTAATGGTGTACTGATTTCTATAAATTCTTCTACTCCCCAGCAACAAAATCCTTAAGAGAAGGAGAACACATTTTTGCTTGCACCTCACACAAATATGTTTACCCTGTTTAATGCTTCCTGTTATTTCTCACCAGGTTAAGATCTGGTTCCAGAACAGACGTATGAAGTGGAAGAGAAGTCGCAAAGCCAAAGAACAAGCAACCCCGGCCTCCCCACTGACTGACACAGACAGAACTGGCATGGATATACACAGTGCCAAGCCTCAGAGCGATTCACACAGCTCCAGCCTGGAGGATGAAGAGGAGATAGAAGGGGAGGACGAGGATGAAAAAGAGGAGATAGAGGTGCTGAGGGCAGGTTCTTTAGGCTCTGTAGGCTTCATGAGGCATGCTGGAGGAGGAACAGGGAACTATAGCTCTTACTCAGAGGAGGAGCTGGAGGAAGGAGGCCCAAGAACAGGGAGTGGGGTTTTCCCATAGTTATAAAGTTCAGCACGCATTTATTGTACGTCTTTTTATGTTTATTACTCTTGAGCAGACAATACACAATGCAATCAGGTGCACAAACATGGTGGCATGAAGAGGATCATTCATTTTTCACAGCCCAGCCCATAGTGCCATTTTGTATCTGGATCTCCCAAATTATCAGAAGGGTGTGTTGACAGCTGCACATTGGGCTGGATATGAAAAGTGATTACATCAAACCAGGATAATGCCATCTTTATGTAATGGTCAGTAATCCATCTGAGTTATGACTTCAGAATCAACAAATAATTCTGACTTATAATGGGAATTTGTGTGCATGATTTATTTGCGTTTTGAACGGTTCAAACTAATTGAAAGCCTGTGTTCCTGTCCTGCCATCTGCAACACACTAATTTATCTATGAATGTACATGTACTTAAACTGTATGAATCGGGGGTAATAGCACTTTCATGGAAGGTAGTGGATGAAGAGAGAGAGAAAAATGAACTTGCAGAGTCTTGTTGTACAGAGTGTCAGTATTACATTGTTATGAGTGCATCCCGGCCTGTTACAAATGCATGGACAAATATTTCACCAATATTCAAAACTTATATTTAAGAAGACTTTACAAATAATGCATTCATATTCACCCACTTAAAGTTTTGGGTGCATTAGGTGTGGCAAGGAAACTACTGTAGTACCTTTTTGACTATATGGTCATGAATTCCTGTTGTATCTTCAATAATATTCAATTCTTTGTTTTGTATTATCTTCTTTAAACGGCATGTTATATTTAGTTAAAGCAACACACACGTACGCACACACACACACACACACACACACACACACACACACACTGCACGTGGTATTTGAAATTGACTGTTAATATGGCATTTTCCCTGCATTTTGTAAACTGTTCTCATATTAAGCTTGTTATGTCGTCAATATAATTTAACGTTATATAATTTAATATATTTCACATTTAAAGCAACACTAGTGGTTTTTTGTGTGGTTTTGTTTTGAGGAAAGATTGAAAAATAAAGCTGAATTCATGTGTTTTGAGTCCAATATGTTCAGACTAAGAGAGTGACTATCAATGACTGCACAATGCTATAAAAAATAAAGGGATAGTTCAGATTTTTCAACAGGAGGAAGTAACAGGAGGTTACTTTCTTGGTTGTTTGGTTGGAGGGTGATTACTTGGGGCAGTGTCATCGATTCGTGGACAAATTGTATAGGCTATTACAACTCCTTAACAACTCTAACTCACAATATCGTAGTCTATGTCAGAAATGCAAACTCTCCCTGCGTTTTAATAAGTACTACCAGTTCGCGAGTTGCAAAGGTCCCTCCTCGTGTGCCGTAATTGCTAGGCTGATACAAACAATTGCTTGTTGTCATGGTAACGCCGTGCCCGACAAACTTCTCACACTCATTTCGGCGAATGTTAGCAGTGTGTTCATAACTCTAGTGGAATAAATAGCAGTAGTTTGCGAGCTTTATTGTTTGACGTTTGGAAGAAGGTAAGTTAAGGATGCGTTAGTATGTTCGACCAGCCGTGTGTAGTTTAGCAATAACGTGAGTCTGTTTACTAAACAGTGTTTAGCTGTCAGCTTTCTACGCCCTGTGTTAGCCAATAGATATGGTTTTAATTTACTTTAATAAAACACTCCCTCAGCGTGGTCTTAAATGTAGCTAAGCTATGTTTTCAGATAGCTCTTAGAGTGAGACTGTAACTGTAAAATTACAAATCCACAAAACCAACAAACAGGCAGCCACAAAAAACTTTCCTCTGTATTTTTATATTTTATCTAAATGCCTTTTCTCGTTTTCCAGTCATGTTAGCTGAGACACGGGGCACTGACCCCTTGGGTTCAGGAGCACCATGGAAACCCTCCACTGCTGGGAAGGATCTCAGAGTCACTAAAGTTTGTATAGAAACAGCTTGGTATCATTAATAACTTGTGGCCTACTTTTCCTTTGTTACAGACAAGGTTCGCTGAATCTGTGTGTGATCAGTTTCCCTCTATGAATAAGCAAAATGGTTCAAGTCTATAAGTTATTATAAAGCTGTCCTTGTCTTTTTTCTCTGCCTATATATATGTATATATATATATATATATATATATATATATTGACCTCATCTCATGTATTAATTATCAGTTGTTCTGACATAATGACATGTGACAAAAACATGTTGAATTATGACTTCCTTTCTTACTGGTCTATCCCACAAAACTTTAGAGTCTGAATTACACAACTCAGTGCTTGTAGAAATGGTGGTCTGATATAGCTATCAGTATGGCTATTTAAGCTCTGCAATAAAAAATGTCATTATAAATGTTCAATTTATAATGTCTTTAGGGCATCTTTTGCAGTTTCTTGACAAGTAATTTATCTGTGTCTTTTTCCCAAACTCACACCTGCGACACCCCACCCGGCAGGATCCAGGGATTCAACAGGGAAAACGGGATGGAAAGCACCAGCGACAAGCGTCCAGCCACAGATCCTGCTTCTTAGGGTTGGAAATGAAGCCAGAGCTGGTCTGGGAGGACTGGGACTTGCAAAGAGAGTTCACTAAGACATTAGTGTTAAAGAATATCCATAGCAAGCTGCAGAAGCTACACGTCAGGTCTTACAAACACACATGGACACACATATGCATACATACTCATGTATTCACACAAACACACACACAAGTTAGGCCTATGTGTTATTGTTTACTTCCAAGCAATGCAGTGTACATTTGATGAGTATCCACAGGCTATCATACCCTATCTTTGTCCCCTCACAGGCCTCCAGAGTCCAAGTTCTTCACCACTTTGATTCCCCAGATAATTGTTCTAAGCCCAGGGACTTCTTTCTCCATGCCAATCACCTTTAGACCACTCAAGAGGGTAACACATCAAAACATATACAGAATCGCATCTATTAATAGATCTCATCAGTATTTTGAACATATTGTTGTGCCCCAGGGCTTTCAAATGTGGGCTGAAGTGACTTTTCTAGACAAATAAGTTTGCAGTCTCACCATTAAAAATCAGGTACCAGGTCAGGTACTTTAAGTCTAAATGATAAGGGTGGACAGGTGAGTGAGATGGGACCATTACAAGAAAAGGAACTAAGAAAAATCTAGACCATTATTTTTTTTTTCTGTACTCTTTTTCTGATTCTGTACTCTTTGTGGAGCAGAGAAAGATTGTTATTCATATAATAGTTAAAGAGATGTAACATGATCTTCTCCTGTTTTATGTCTTCTGTCTGTGTTTGTGTGTCTATCTGACTGCTTGGAACAGTGTGAGTATGAAGACAGCATTGAGTTTCAAGGTAAAGATGGCCGCTTCCAAGTATGCCTCCGTGCCACCATTCCCTGTCATGCCCTGGAGGTGCCTGACTCTGTGCTGCTGCCACTCTGTGCTGTTCAACACTCCTCACACACTACTTTCCTGCTCAAAAATGTCAGGTACATATGAGTGTGTTTTAGACAAAAGCAGAGAAGTAGGAGGGATGAATAACCTGCGAGTGAATGAGGAAAGGAAGTGTGTATTTAAAGTGTTTGTGTGTTCATGTTCTTGCATGTGTGTTTGTGCTTTGCAGCAATAGATAAACAAAATATGTCAAACTCTTTTCCCTTTCACTTCACTTCACTCCTGTTAATCAATCCCTCTCTCCTTTTTATGTGTCTTCTCCATTTATCTGCATACTCTTCTTCCCACAGTAAACTCCAGACATGCTTCCAGTGGGAGTGTGCAGCACCATTCCAGCTAAGCCCTGAGAAAGGCCTGTTGAAGCCTGGCCAGGAGTGTTACATCACTGTGGTCTTCCGGCCGCAAAAGGCACTGGTGTACCAGCAACAGGCCTACTGCAGGTTTGGAGAAGAAGGGGAGAGCTGCTGCACTGTGCTCCTGCGGGGACTAGGTACTGTAAACAGCAGCTGAGATAGGACAAAATGAGATTAATAATTAACAGATACTGGACACAGTATGTGTGGTTAGATGGATTTGAAAGGTTACCAATTAAACTAACCAGCTTTGAAAACATAGTCAGACACAAATCAGTACCTTAGCCTGTATGAACAGTACCTAAACAATTACTGTTGGGGGCACAGTTTGTGATGTAAATGGATGGGGTCGGTCCACGAGCAAAATCAAAGAATAAGATTGGGGGGGGTGCAGATTTTCCATGTGTCCTCTTTCCTCTGTTTTGATATACTGATAATTGGCCTCTGTATTATGGATTCAACCATATGGCAATGCGGTATATTGTTATTTTCAAAATACGATGTTAATAGCAACCAATACTCTCTCACTTGCCTCTTGTCTCGCCTCTGCTTCCCTTTTTAGCCAAGTACCCATGTCTTCAGCTGAGAAATCCAGGTACCAAGGACGAAAAAGAACAGTGTGGTCCAGTGCTGCACTTTGGCTCTGTGGCAATCGGCCAGAGTTTGCAGAAACACTTTGACATCTTCAACCCCTCCCCCGTGAGTATTACACAAATATACAGTACACACATGCAAATGTACACCCTCAGTGGTATTGCCTCTCATTTCTCTTTTCGCCCCTCTCCTCCAGGTAACTGCATCTGTCTCTCTTTCACGACTGTCCAGTGGGATTCCTTTGCTGGGGTCAGAGTTCATCTGTGATGTGACCAGGGGTAAGATGGTGCCTGGTGGATCACTACGGGCTTCAGTCACCTATACCCCTGCTGTGGTGGATACTGTCTCTGTCGAGTACTTATGTCTAAAATTTAGAGGGGCACTTAATGAAACTCGCCTCAAACTCACTGGAAACTGTGTAGGTATGGGACACATCTAAAATACATCATTTTGCAATCTTAGAAAGACAGATAAATGCGTGCCACAAAGGAAGGGAATCTTTAACTCACAATCTAGAATTAGATACATGTGTATAAAACCATTTCTTTTTGTAACTAGGTCCCAAAGTTTCCTTGTCCTCCTCTTTGGTGGACTTTGGGTGTGTTGAGGAAGGAGGAGCACTCGTACAGACAGTGGAGCTGGTTAATTCTTCGCTCGTTGAGGCTATGTATCAATGGGACCTTGACTGTAGTGGGCACAGTGTGTTCAGCATCCAGCCAGCAAGTGGCACTGTACGCCCACATAGCCATACCACACTGAAGGTGGTCTATAGGCCCACACAGCCTATTGCACATCACAGGAGAGTGGCATGTCTCATACTGCACAGGGTAGGAGCCAATATGCAGACACATACACACTCACAGCAGACACACAAACATCATCCAATACTCTTTATTCAATCTACCTACCTAATCTCCCATGTAGGACCCCATGTTCCTTGACCTGATTGGTACCTGCCACTCAGAGCTCCAGCAACCAGCCATACTGAAACCTGAACACTTGGTTCTGTACGAGCTCCACTGGTACCGCAGACAGGATCCACCAGATACTCTCAGTGCCATGCAGCAACATATTAATGTACACTTGGACCAAGAGGGAGTGCTCTGCCCCCTGGAGGAGGTAAAATGCCAAAGAGAGATGAAAGAAGAAAGATTTATCTATTTAAATATCTTATAAGAAAACATTCAACAACAATTACTAACGAACACATGTCATTAGTAAAGGGTACAGTATAGGTTTAGTATTCTCTGACTCTTTCTCTGTGTCGTTTTCTAGCAGTCACACCAGAGACCTCCCATGGAGGAATATTACCAATCCTGCTTGGGGTGCATGGATCCCCTTTCTTCCAGTCCTTCTTCATCATCTCCACATGTGTCTGTGGTGCCCAGTGAGCTACTGTTTAATCACAAAATGTCCTCCTCTTTGTCTACTTCATCCACTTCCTCTGAGGCTGTGTCCATCACCAACCACACCAGGGGGAAACTCAGGTACCGCCGCTTGGCTTCTCACGGTGGCACTACATACATAACGTTTTTTTTTTAAACTTGACTAGAATATCTGTGTTGTTGTTTTTCTTGTTCAATCTGGTATCTGTTGCATGTGATTCTGCTCCAGCCTGGTGTGGACTGCTGCCCAAGACTCTCCGTTCTCTGTCTCTCCCTCATCATGTGACCTGGCTCCACTGAAGTCCACCTCATTCAGGGTGACCTATGACCCCAAGCAGCTCAATACTCTGCACGGAGCGCAGCTCGAGTGCTTTGCGTACTACAAGGTAAAGTTGTTGGATAATCTACTGTAAAAACTCCATCACATCAAGCGATGGTGCCTTTCTTTTTTGAATAAACATCTCGAAAAAAGATGTTGATTCAAAATTGTGTGGAGGCATATTCTCATTTGTCTCCTGTCTCTGTTGAGAGTACAACTCAAAACAATTTCATGCAAAAACATTTTGCTGCCACTCTATCCTCTTACTTCTCTGGGTGCTGTAGGACAATCATCACAGTGAGGTGCGACTGCTGTGTCCACCCTGGTGTGTGACTGTCAGAGTCGTAGGCCACTCCTTTCAGCCAGGCAAAGAGCATTTCATCCCGTGCTGCTCCCTGAAGCCCCCTCGAGTGGTGAGATGCACGAGAAAGAAAACTTTTCTTTGAAACCAGTATAAAGGACACTGTAACACTGCTATACACTAAGACAGGATACTCTGGTAACTGTAATATTTTGTTATTTCTAGGTGTTTCCAGCCCTTAGTGTTCTTTCCTATCGGACAGTGCTCCTCCAGAACTGTGGAGACCTGCCCCTCACTTTCTGTCTGGACCACATCTCAAATCCTACCTTAGCAGAATCTGTGTCTGTAGTGCCGAGCTGTGGTTTGATCCAGCCTGGGAATCACCAAATCCTTACCCTCAGAACAACTCCCACAGAAGACAGTCCCAAGCAGGGGTTCAGTTTACACCTTCAGCTCAATGCAGCTAAACACACAAAGGTACTATATACACTACACAGGAACACAGAACAAGACAAAAGCAGTAGCACTCACCACACTGTTCTCGCAGGTTTTTCAATCTGTGCATCTGTCTCTGTGTCCTTTAGGAACTGACAGTTGTCAATGTGGTGGAAAAGCTGTGTGTGTCTCTGGAAGGAGACAGCGGTTTGTATTTCCAGCCAACAGCGGTGGGCTCACGAACGCAGCGCTCCCACTACATCAGGAACCTCAGCCGGCTACCTCTACGGTTGGATGGCATAATGGCTGTTATTCCATTGCTGTATTTCTGACATTTTTCAGTGTATTGATTGTAGTCTGGACTTATCTCAGCATAATTTATGTTGTCTACAGCTGGCTTTCTGTGATTGTCCTTTATGATAGGTTCCAATGGAGCATTCCAGAGCCGGACCAGGAGCTTATCTTTGTTGAACCAGATGCTGGTGAACTGCATCCCAATGAGTGCTCAGTGAGAGACTGAAAGAATCATACAGACATTTATGCAAGCAGACTGTGAAACTGATTAAAAAAAGCTCTATTTACCCATTTTTTTCTTACTATTGTTCCTGACTGGCTGCCATTACAGGTCCAGATATGGTCTTTCAGCCCACTGGCAGAGAAAACATACACACTCAAACCCACTCTCACCTTCTGGCCGATCCAGACACCTGGATGTAACAAGTCACATCTTACCCTTAAAGTGGTGGGAATGGGCTCTACAGGCTTCATAGAGGTGGGACCATCATTATGTGTGTGTACTGGAACTGTATGTTAGTTTCATGAAATTGAAACGACTGTTTGCATGGATTACTCTTGAAGTGAACCAAACCAAGCAGTGTGTGCATGTTTGTTTCCTCCCCAGGCAGAGAAAGCGGTTCTGGATGTGGGGGAGACTCTGGTTGGAAGCTGTCGGTCAATTCAGGTTCCTCTCGTGAACAACAGCCCCTGTCCCGTCTCCTTTTGTCTCTCTGTACAGCACACACTTCCAGATGAGGGGCCTATTTATGATCCCAAGACTGTGCCAAGTGGTATTCTCTTTTGTGGTCTTCTTTGTGGTCACTTTATATATGTGCATAATATCCATCAGTTCTTTGTGACAGAGTATTTGAATTTAGCATGAGCATTTGTTAGTAAGGTGAATGAGGAGTCCTCATTCAGAGCCTGTCTGGTCTGTAGAACAGAAAGAGACAGATACACTGTTGTAGACTGAATCTGTTTGGCCCTTTTAGCCCTACAGCTGGACTGTGAGAGGGGAACCATCGCCTCACACTCCACAATGCTGCTTCGATCTACCGTCAGACCACATAGACAAGGCCAATACCTGTGGACCATCAGCTACCAGACACTGAATGCCAGTGGTAGATAGAAAAGACACAATCACACACCCCAAACCTCAATGTATTCTGCCATTTTTTATTACTTGATACTTACTGCTCTCTCCCTTTCTATATCTGTCTGTCTCTCTCCCCAGGGTTTGTGTCATCCCCTCCCCAGGCAGTGTGTGAAGTGCGAGCTAAGGGCGTGTTTCCCACCCTTCAGGTGATTGATGTGTGCAGTGGTGGCAGTGTTGGCAGACTCAGCAAGGTGCATCTGTGGAAACTCTTCTCATTGAACAGCCTCAATGAGCACCTGCTCTCCAACCCCTCCCCTGCAGAACTCACTTATAGAACCCCCACCAGGCACAGGTTAGGGGCAGAATATACTAATACTCAATTAAACATTGTAAATGACAATTTAAACAATTAAAGAGCATGGCAGATTATTTTATCAGAGTTGTAAAGGTTTTGAGCTTCATCCAGTTTTTGTTTGATTCCATATTCACTATCATAATTAAAATTGTTTATTTATTACAAAAGAGAATTGATTAATACTTTTTAGATATATTGTAGTTACATTGTCAGAGTGTGGTGTGCGCATGACCTTGTCTTCTCTTCCTGTTTCTAGTTTGCGCTCTTGTCCTTCCATCTTCACCAAAGCCATGTTGGATTTCAACTTTAGTGCAGCTCCCCTGAACTCAGACCCCTCAACTTTTGTGCTGATGTTTCACAACCCTGGCTCCATCCCTGTAGACTGGTGAGTGAAAAGCAGACTGTAGAGAATACGGTCAGTCCAAGTCAGAGATAACGGCAATTAGCATTCTATTTACATTTGTCAAAAAATGCTCAGTTTATGCATACAGTGTTGCATAACAGACCAGACTGTCATATAGAACTAATTTTACCATTTCACTGATGATGAAAATATGGGTTACACTCCTCTGGACTGTGAAGAAAAGATTGATAGAGACAATTTGAATAGACTACTACTGATCTTTGAAATCTTTCATCTACTGATTTTTGGCCTTCTCTTCACTATTAGGGCATTCTTGTTTCCAGAGGACCAACAGATAGAGTTGGAGTACTGGGCCGAGACAGGAGAGTTCAGCAGCACTGAGCTCTACCAGATGAAGGTCAGGAATTTAATTATAACTATGTGATTGACTGAGATTCAGATATTTCAAAATATGACCTTTTTGATCTTTAAAAAAAAAAAAGGTACAGACACAAAACACAAATATTTTCATCTCACTGGCAGGTTCAGGACAACCATCTGTTCAGCATTTCTCCCCGTTCTGGAACTTTGCTCCCTGGCCAGCAGAGGGCAGTACACTTCAGCTACAGGTCAGAGATTATTGCAAAAGATACAGCACAGAATAATAAAGTCAGTCAATTTGCTGATGTTGGCAAAGGAAAGTTGCCTAAATTCAGTAGCAATTAAGCTTTTATGTATTGAGTAAATTATTCTAGCACTGAAGGGAAATGTATACAAGTTCTTCTTGTATAGGTCTTCTTTTAGCAGATCCCAAAATAATCTAAACTTTGTCCTTCACAGTCACGACTTTGCTGGGATGGATCGGTTTCCTGTCATGTTCAAACTTTCTTATGGCAGAGAGATCTTGGTGAGGCAGAACTCCATATAAATTTACAAGAGTATTGCAGTATCCTAATATATCACAGTATGCTGAACTCTTTATATTTGTTACATATTTTATGTTAACTTAATGTGCTTGTGTTGTGGTTCTGGGTGCAGCTGAACTTTCAGGGGGTGACAGTGGAGACAGACAGACCATATCTCCACTTTGCCTCCAAGCGACATGTCTTCACTTCTGTAGCTATTGGGGACTGTACTCCTCCGCGGCAGGTGTGTGTTTAATTTCTCTAACATAAAGCCTGCTGAGCTGAGTGAGCTGAGATATATTGCACTTTAATAGTATTTCATATATTAACAGCTTCTGCAGATTTCTCCTGTTATTTAGCTTGCAGCATTGCACCATCAGAAACCTCAACATAGATGCTATCCACTAAGCAGCAATTTACTGATAAAATCTGAAATTGAAAGTCTTTTTGTTGTTCTCATACAAAGATAATGTGATAAATACAGTATCAGCAGTATCACTAGTGGAGCAAATTCTGATCTTGTGGAATAAACCTGGGAGACTTCATAAATACATTTCTTTGGAAGTCCATTGCTCTCTCTATATATATATGACTTGGCATTTGTATATCTTTGTTTGTTCTGCAGGTGTATGAACTGCTCAATGGCGGTGCAGTGCCAGTCCGTTATGAGGTGGACATGGCTGTGTTGTCACAGCTACAGGTGGACAACTTTAACCATCCAGTGCTGTGCTGCCTCAATCCAGAGGGAGAGGTCCTGCCTGGTAAGACGGCCGTGCTGGAGTGGATCTTCTCTCCATTGGAGGCCAAGATGTACCACGTAAGGATCGATCCATACTCTGGCTGTCTTCTGCTGCACTGTCCCCTCAGACCCCTTATACAAGTGGTTCGGGCAGCTTTTATTGTAGGCACCATGTTTCTCTTCATTGTAGCAATATAATCAAGCTCATAGCAATTTAGAAATCAAGTAGGAGCAGAAACCCATTTTACTAAACAACAGCAAAAGTTGGTAAACTTTGATACACAGATAAAATTTTTTATTAATTTTCATTCATTCATTTATTCAGAATAATGACACATACCATAGCATTTACACCATTAGCTAAGTATCTAAATGTCAAATCTCTGTGATTTCAAGTCTTGTCTGTTTTTGTGCACCACCAGATGGATATTCCTATCCACGTTCAGGATGGGGACTCCATGCTGGTGAGGTTTGAGGGATGTGGGTTTAATTATCCTACACAGGGCTCCACAAACCCATTTAACTGCAAAGATACTAAGGCACCTGAACCCCGTGTCCAGAGGCTGCCCTTCCTGGGACAGGTGAGAGCAGTTCTTGTTCTTTTCAAATCAGCAGTCTACTCCTTTAAAGTCTTCTTGTCTTTATGTCTGTGACCATTTCAATGTGTGTGTGTGTGTGTGTGTGTGTCTGTGTGTATTTGTAGGTGGTATTCCTGTCCGAGGACAGTGTCTCTCTAGGCGACATCCCTGTGTGCTCACGATCTTCAAGAATCCTTTTTCTGACCAATTTGTCCCACACAGACACTGTCTACTATACATGGGACCTGCTCCAGCAGAGCACTCAGCAGGTACAGGAAGATGCACCTGTGAAAAAAAGTTTTATGTATGTGTGTAAATTTGACCATTTTGAGGAAGAAACAAGCAGACCCTCCTTCTTTGTCTTGGAATGTTTGTCATAGACAGCACAAATATACATGTGTTGTATATCAATGATTCTCCCATATTTTTCTTCTTTGGTTCTTTTGTAAAGACTGACATAAAGAGTCTTTGTTATGTGTGTGCCATGTGACATTTAAAGCTGGGCTAGGCACAATCTGTGCAACCTACGCAAAACCTTCCACCTCTCTATGCTGCCTTTTATCACTCCGCTAAGCCCCCCCCATCAAACCCGCACCTTCGACCGGTGTTACATACAAGTAATACATGTATAGGCCTATTATGTTATTTATGCTGCCAAAATTGAGCCCCCACCCATATATATTGTTTGCAAATTCTGAGACACTTAATAATTATTGAGGTTACATCTTTTGGTCACTGGATGGTACCCTAGAAAGCACATGCTTGTAGTTGTAACAGAAAGCATTTTGCAGTGGGGAGTAGGATTTTGGCAGACCCAGTTTTATGCTTCCAAAATTGAATTCCCCCCTTATCTATTGTTTGCAAAGTCTGAGACACTTCATATTGATTGTGGTTACATCTCTGAGTCACTGGATTGTACTCTAGAAAGCACATGCTTGTAGTTACAA
>LKNJ01001330.1:0-95683 GCA_002120245.1 Maccullochella peelii | reverse complement strand
AGAGAGAGAGGGAGAGAGAGAGTGAGGGAGAGAGAGAGAGAGGGAGAAAGAGAGAGAGAGAAAGAGGGAGGGAGAGAGATGCATAACCAGCTCATTTCCACCGCCAATCAAATTACCTGACCCAGCCGCAATACATCACTGCCAAACTGTTTATTAAACAAAAAGCCATGATTAAATTATTAATGACAGAGATTAATTAAGACCCCATGCACCACAAATGCACATGCGCACACACACACACACACACACACACACACACACAAGGCATGCACACATATACACATAAATCCATACACCACATATACGTGGATGCGCAAACACAATAAGTTACAATCTCCGCAGCCTCTCCAGAAGAGGGGGAGTAGGAAGGCAATCATTATATATACATATAACTTTTGCATGTGCGGCAGATACAGAAGGAGGAGTTTGCCAGCTGTGTAAACAGTAAACAGCATCAACAAGAAGTCATCAAAGACGGCAAACAACATTAACAAGCTCGTTGTCAGCAAACTTTTCTTGATGTTACCATGAGGGTTTGTTTATGGTGATGCTCATGCTGCTGTAATGGTTTGTTGGGGGTAGCATCTGTTGCAGTTTGGGACCCAGCGTGCTTGTGTGTGTGTGTGTGTGTGTGTGTGTTTTGTGCAGTTTTGTGTGAGGTGAATATGAGTTCTCACAGCATACTAGTTTGTGTGTGTATGTATGTGTATGACCTTTGCATCGTTTTTTTCTGTTTGTTTTCAAGAAAACAGCCCAACTTAAAAGGAATGTTGAGTTAGGCTCAAAGATTTCTTTCGGCTTTATCTACAGGTAACTTAAAAGTGTATGTACACCTCAGTTTATCAAAATGGCTACTTGTATTTAAACACACCATACTTGTGTGCATATGTAAAATCTTCATTGCTGCCCTACACTGTAAAGTTACTAAACAAATAACCACATAAAAGTCATTTCCCAGGAGGGTGTCACACTGAAAATGTAACCACTCTTACTGTAATTCATCAACACGTAACTTATAAATGATAGCAAGGCATATCTGAAGGAAGCTGTCAGCTGTGAACTACAAGGTTTGGAAATACCATTACTAACTCTACGGTGTTGGATTGCAACTGCAATTATCACCAAATATCATAACCAACTAACTTTAGCATTGCTTTCTTGCTTACAGTGACTATGCTAACATGCTGATGTTTAGTGAGTGTAATGCTTACCATGTTTAGTGTTAACATCTTAGTTCAGCGTGTTAGCATGCTAACATTTTCTAACTAGCTCTTAACACAAAGTAGAGCTGAGGCTGGTGAGAATGTCATTAGTTTTGCAGGTTTTTGGTCATAAACCAAAGTACTGGTCAAATAAAAATTTTGACCTGATGATGGCGCTAGATGAAATGTCAGAGGATCAACCAAACTTGTTATAATCATCCTGTGGGGACCATTAATGTCTGTATAAATGTTCACAACAATCCATCCAATAGTTGTTGTTGAGATATTTAAATCAAATAAAGTAATAATAATTCTATGCAATCTTTTCATTTAACCTTTTAACGTGTCTATTTGTGAAACTTCTCTTTAACTTTCTTGTTAGGAACCCAGTATGCCGTTACCAAGCCAACGGATACTCTTCAGCTGTGTTTACCATCCCCAAAAATAACATGCTCAATCAAAAAGATAGATACATGTTAATGTGAAGAAGTTCCACTTTGTGTTGCATGCATTAAATCTGTACATACTGCTGCATTAAAGACATTTTCTGAAGAACTTTCCTTTTCTCCTTCAGCCAGCACAAGGAATGATATGTAAAGCTTGTTTGACACAGTTGGACTCTTTTCTGTTGTTCCTACCAACATTTCAGAATGAATGGGCTGCAGTGATTGGTCTTAATGGACGATATCTGCAGAGGATATGCACAATGGAGGATTTCCAGCATGGCTGCCACAGTTCACACTTAACTCTAAACCACACTCATTTTATGATAAGGGAGATCTATGGCTTGAGATTGGTCCCAGGGCAGACCAGTAGACACTAGCCATAAAAAATACACAAGCTATAAAATAATGGTAATGTGTGTTCAAAAGACAGAGAATGGATTTGCATTGTGTGTGATGCGTGCGTGTGTATGTACGTAAAAGAACAAGCCTGAAGAGGCCAAAACAATCAACCAGTATCAGCACTTTATGGTGGAGAATACTATATCACCGTGACAACGAAGGCAGTAAAGTGCTTTATGCCGCTGTAAAACATTGTATGATTCTGCAGTGAGATGATCGTTAGCACAGCTGGTTAATTGCCTGACCAGACACACACATACACACACACACATACACACACTCACAGACACACATAGCCTATAGCAATATATGTGTTACTCAAGGATACACTCAAACAAACAAACAAGAACTGTACACATTCAATAAGTATTCCCCAAAGAAGCCATAAAGATGTATGATGGATGAAGGGGGAGGTTATTCAGTATAATCAGTCAAGGAGACAAGGCAGCGTTTGGATGCTACTTGTTGTTCCAAGATAAATTCATCAAACTGCAATTAGTTTGCAAGACTTCAACCCCAGAGTCTCTTTATTACTTTACTGGTGCACTGTACCTGTAGGGTGTTCAATATAGCCTCTGTCCCATTAATAAAAACAGATCAGATGTTTTGCAGTAGTGTTGTCACATGGAAGTTGAAACCTAAACATAAAAATGCTGAAGTTTTCTTTTGTACCCTCCCAAATTAGCATCCTTTTGATGTTTTAAAGCTGCACTAACTCATATTTTTCATGGATAAAATGAATATGTATGTATAATGTGAAAAGGTGTCACTTGTATTGACAAAGTCACAGAAAATGATCATCCGACTCTGCAGTTCCCCTCAAATCTACCTAGCTTTATAGAGTCCTTTAAGTCATTGTTTAGACTTTCTGGCCTGCAACTTTGCACTTTTGGATCCCTCTCACTGCTCTCAGGAACCCTGTTTCCAGCTGCATCAGGCAGCTGTTTTCAGCAAAAGAAAGCTCTGATAAACCCACTGTACACTACCTGCCCAGCCCCAAACAGCAGATCACCACAGTTAGCAACTAGCTGGTGAACATGGTGCTGCATTTAGCTGCTAAAGAGCCAGATATTTCCCTCAGGAGTTGGTGATCAAAACAAGACTTAGAAGGAGACTGAATAGTGGACTTACATTCATCACGTGGCCAGAAACATGACTCCAAATAATGTTGCTCCATGTCTGGTGGATGTGTAAATATCTTATACAATTATATATCTTATATACTGTATAACTTTATGTAAGTGTTGTGTTAACAGCTTGGAGCACAGTTTTCATTATGAACATATTCTTGTCTTGTATCTCAGTTTTTAAGTAAACCACCAATAAAGTCAAAAATGCAATAAACCTAAATGCTCTAAAGGTTATGTCGCATTGTTATCTGCTGGTTGGGCTTCACCTTGACTGTACTGATAATTAACTTTTGATCGACAAACTTCAATCACTTCTGTTTTAGTTTGTTGTACATTTTTAATTAATATGTTTCCCCAGTTAAATTCATTTCAACATTACCTCTCCTTGGCCAGTGCACTTAATGATCCTTTCAGTCTTATGTGCTGAGAGGACGTACAACATGGCTTCCTATGGCATGTGACCAAACCTTGAGACAACACAGAGAAGCACATAGACAAACAAGGGAAAGTACTTCCATATGCCTCTGTGTGTACGTGTGTGTGGGGTCTGATAAAACCAATGGATTCGCAAGAGAACGAGTGTCAGACTCATAAAAGGCATCTGTCGGATAACTTTCTACACTGTGCATGGCTTTCTCATATGAGGGACAGGGAGGTATCTGTAGTATAAACAGTGGCAGTACCCTGTGACCTATAAATCAGACACAGTCTTGTGTTAACAGTATAGCGGCCGAGTGAAGGATCATTTAAATTAACCGTTGTAAAAAAAAACAAAAAACACCCCCACCACCACCACCCTGTCTTACATCCATGGCATTCCTCTCTTCTCCTCTTCATCCAAGAACACATAGGCAAAACATGTCATGCTGAAATTCAGCACATTTTATGTGGAACAAACACATTTGACTAGCATGAGCAGCTCCAAGGTTAAATGGTAAGTTATCTAAAATCATCATAATCATCAGGCTGCTTTCTTTGGAATAAGGATGGCCAATTCCATTGAGTTCTTTTTCACACTTTTATCAAGTAACACCATGGCTAACATCCCAATACCAATATTGATACCATTACTAAAAGTGTTTTGTTTGCAAAAGAAAGGGAACTCTTATACTGGAAGTTGCTATAAATGGATATAGATTACGTATGAACATAAAAACATAATGCTTCATATTATAATACATGATCTGCAAAGACTGAGTTTTCTTTTTAACTGCAGTTCTAAAGCTTCTGTTGGTTTGTTTAACAGCGTTCACCAAGTTTACCCTTTTTACCCTCATCATTTCATATGTTTAATATAAATATTGTGCTGCAAAGTCTTGCCAAAAAATCAACATAGTGAATGGTAAATTGCAGACAGAGAACTGGGTCATAGGGAACATTTCAGTATTTATATAGTATCTCCCAAAACCCCTGAGTTCCTCACATTCGGTGCAGAGGTTGAGTGAAACAATACAATCTTACATCTTTCTGCTGTCCCTGGCTGTAGACAGTGTGTGTGTGCGCACACCCTGCATTTGCCTAAGCGATGTGTGTGAGTGCAACAGGGTGTGTATATGCGTGTGTGTGTGTCAGTCAGTTTATGGCCAGTCAGCACTAATACAGGCACTCAACGATAATGAGTAATGAAGGAGCATCAATAACAGCCATGAGCGACATATCTGACAGGACAGCTTTTAATAATGACCACCGTCAGCAGAGACAGACAGATGGACAGACAGACAGAAAAAGAAAGAAAGTGATGCAAAGTAGAGACGGAGAAAGAGATGAAACAGCAAAGGAAGGGAGGAGACAAGAGGATAGGAGAGTGTTGATAGAGACAGATGGATAAAGATTATGGAAGAGCAAAGGAGGGAGACGTAGGGTAGCAAATAGAGACAGAGGGGAGCTGGAGCCAATGTGGGATGTTGGACAAATGGACAAATGGAACAATGTCCGTTATCATACCCACTTATCCTTAGCGGGGTTGCGAGGGGCTGGAGCCTATCCCAGTATGCTTTGGGCGAGAAGCAGGGCATACCCCGGACAGATCACTAGTCTAGCAGATTCAAACCCAGAACCCTCTTGATGTGAGGCAAGAGTTCTATACTGCATCATAGCCACCATGCCGATCCAGGGTGATCAGCACACTAATATAGTCTATTATACTCTTTGCACTTATTTACTGTGTATATTTTATTATTTACTTTTTAAATATGTGTCACGGTTCGGCCCCTGGGTGCTTTTATTTTGAAGTTCTGTCTTGTGTTCCTGCCTCCTGTCTCAGCCCTCAGTGTTTTCACCTGTGTCTGTGCTCACCTGTTTCTGATCCCCTCGTCAGTCCCTTCCCTATTTGTACCTGTCCTTTTCAGTTGGTTCTTGTCGGTTCATTGTTCTCTGTTCCATGTTGCGTGTTGTTCACTGTTCAGTGCTCTGTGTTGCCTGCCCACCTGTCTTCCGGCCTGCCCTCCGGCCTGCCTACCTGCCCGCCTGTCTTCCCACCTGCCTACCCGCCTGCCTACCAGTCCGCCCGTCTGCCTGCCCTGGTTGCTTACCTGCCCGCCAGTCTACCTGCCTGCCTGCCCGCCTGCCTCCCTACCTGTCTGTCTCCAATAAATCCCTTTTGTTCCACCTCCACTCGCTGTCTGCGCCTGGGTCCTTCACCTGCTCCCCACACCCTAACAATATGTGTATCTCTTATTGTATTATTTATCATTTGACTGAGACCCACACAAGAATTCCACTGCCCTTGTACACTTGCACCTGAGCAAATGGCAAAGTGTTGAGCAGCATCATGCTAGTCAAAAACACCTGTGTTTATAGTTTTCCATGTGACACTGTCTCTGCCTTGCTTGTAAGCAACTCATGACGTTCTCCAACAATTTACATGACTTTGTAATTGTTTGTAGCTGTAATCTTGGAGACAAGGGACATGTTAAAGTGGACTCCCAGAACTGCAAAGATGATTTTCTCAGAGACAGCTGGTAAAGAAAAAACATCCTGGCCAACCACGGCATCACTTTTTCTTTGACAGCTTTCAGGCAATATTTGCCCTCTTTCGCATATAGTTAAAAAGTACACTTCAATGGCTTTCTTGCGAAGGGTTAGATGAGAAAATTGATAGCACTCTCATGTCTGTGCGTTAAGTATGGAGCTAGAGCCAGAAGATGATTGGCTTAGCATACCACACAGATGGGAAGAAATGTGAAAAAGCTAGCCTGGCTTTGTGCGAAGTTAAGAAATTGCCTTCCAGCACCTCTAAATACTCTCGGCAAGAAAGTGATTAAGTGCTGTCTTCCCTAAAATATAAAACTATACTCTTTACAGTCAACTTTTAACCCCTCTCACATTGCCAGTCAATCCCACATTGCTTGCCATCCTACAATGCCTTGGGTGCAGTGAATTCACTGGCGGATTCGTTGTTACGCACATTTCTCAGAACATTTCTTTCTCCGATTACAGTCATGAAAATAGACTTCAGCTAAAATCGTGGTGAGCTAGCACAGAAAAAGAAAAGACTCACTGGACAATCTCACTCTTCCTGATCCTCAATTTCCAGAGCATCCAAGATAACTTTGAATTCAAAGTAAAGTAATTTTATGCATAATTCTTTCAGGTAACTTGCATCTACACCAAACTCTACTCATTTTCTTCTCCATTCTTGTCCGTTTCCATCTTTCATTTCCTTCACTGCCTACTTTTTCTGCATGTGCCTTGTCCCCTCTCTTGGACATTTGATTGATTTCATGCTCTATTTTGATCCACCCATAATATACTATTTTAAACAGTGTGGTTAGTTTCAGGTATGCGATACACAGAGGTACTGGCATATGCTCTCTCTGTCTTTTTCACAAGTGCATGCATCACACATTCTCAGAGCATAAAATTCTAAAACATATAAAAACATATCATTACATTGAGAATTAGATTGACATTTATCTAGTGAAGATTCTGTGGCATATTGATAATTATGTTGTAAATATGGAAGGTAGGGAAACTGTTCCAATTTCCTTGGACTGTAGGAAATGACTCAGCTCTATAGAAAGAAAAACCAAAAGCAATTAAGACCTTTTGCAGTTCATCACTGTAATTGAATTGTGTGAAATACAACCCAGTCATTATTAGCTGGCTGCTGTGCCTTTGCCAGACACTGAGATACATACATCTTCTTTTTTTTTTTTTTACAAATAATTGTGAAATTTTAACAATTGTCAGTTTTCATCAGGCTAGAGCTATGTATTATGTTATCATATGGACCATGATAATAAAGAATACCCATGGCCAAGCAGGGATAAAGTGTCTAATGAATGGTATGTCTATTATTACTGTAATCAAACTGATTTCACAAAATTCTGTTTGACAGAGAGACAATTCAGTGGAAAAATAATATGCAGTTGTGGGAGGGTAAATGTCTCTTTTCTCAGTGTCTGGTTTCATGTATTTAATGAAAGATGCAAGTGTCTGTGCAGCAGTTTCTTTTGGTTGACAGCACCACAGACTGCCTTTGGACATGAATATGCATTTGACATTCTGTGTTTGTGCGTGTGTGATTGTGCAAGGGTGATAGATGGACGGAGAAAGAAAGAAACAGATACAGACAGACAGACAGGAACACAGACAGATAAAAGCTCCATCGTTCGTCTTATTTAAAATGTAAATGGTTGTGTTGGGATTGGTTAGGGCTTTCACTGCTAACGAGGCACATTGTGGTGATAGATGGAGCTTTAATTCTGAAAAGGAATTGAACTACAGGCCTGGGAAACATTAGTTAAGCAACATGACACCCTTCCCATCCATCTGTGCCTCACCATCCTCCCTTTCAGCTCTTCTTTCTGTCCATTCTGCCAGCTTGGTTTACCATTAGTCAGACACCATGTCCTGCCTCGGTCATCTATCAATCTATTGTTTCCTCCTTCTTTCCCTCCATCCACCACTTTTTCATTTCTTTTATTGAACTATCATTCCTTCTTCCCCCTCTTCATCCTCTGTTCATTCCTCTAACAGCATATTACAATTGTGCATTTTTAGCCACGCAAGTGCCTGGTTTATCATTTTGGTCTGTTTGTCCACCACTTTGGTCCAGATGGAAATGTCTCAACGATTCGTTGCTATGAAACTTGGCACAGACATTCATGTCTCCCTCAGGATGAAGTGTAATAACTTTGGTGATCTCTTCACTTTTCATCTAGCGCCACCATCAGGTCCAAATTTGACTTTGTCCAAAACTTTGATTTATGACCAAATACCTGCAAAACTAATCAGCCTCAGCTCTATTTTGGGTTTAGTGCTAATTAACAAATGTTAGTATGCTAACACGCTAAACTAAGGTGGTGAACATGGTAAACATTGTACTTGCTAAATGTCAGCATTTTGCTGTTGGTATTGTCATTGGGATAGCTTTTAGCTCAATGCATTACTGTGCATAAGAACAGCCTCACAGAGCTGCTCGCATGGCTGTAGACTCTTCTTGTTCATACATTTCTGATAAAATTGTCTAAAGGTTGTCTGAATATATTATTTCATTCTAAATTGACAGGCTTCCACTTTAAATATGAAGATTATGTCTTCAGAGAAGCAGTTTGGGTTGTAGCACAGGAAGTCGAAACGTCTGAAAATGGAACTTAAGAAATTAAATGATATTCAGTAATGATAGAATTTAAGTGTGAAGGTAACCCTGCATCAGTATTCTTTCATCATTCCTTTCCTTCCCTCATCCCTCCTTCCCCTCATCTAGCTTTCCTTACCATCCTCCTGCCTACAGCGTTCATCCTTCATCCCCCTTTATCCAACACTGTTTCATTCTTACTGTGCACTTACCTTCTCTCCCTCTTCCCCTACAACATATTAGTCCTCACACCAGCCACCCATCCAGCTGGTTTGATCCCTCCCACTCTCCTACTTTTTCATTCCTCTTTCTCTCCTCCTTACATCTCTCTCTCTCTCTCTCCTGACTGTCCGCAGTACCACACCCTTCCATCCCTGCCTGTGTGTTACATATTGCTCCCATTTATCAATTCTCCTCCCTTAAATCAAAACACTCGTCCCGTCACCTGTCCTCCTTACATCCCACTCTCACAGTTTATCTATTCATCCTCTTCTCTACTTTGATGATGTCAAGAAAACCAAAAAATGGTGTCATCCTGTTTGGAAGTTAAATTGTTTGCCCACCTTCCTCCACCTATTGTCTCTTCTTTTGTCTTATCCGTCTGTCCTGGGATCTCTACACCACCAACTGCTCTCAATATGTTTTCCTTGCAGTCTGTATTATGAACTCTTTCTTGATATTGCACGTTTTTGGCCAGATTTAGCCATAACACAACAATCTGTTCCTCTCCTCTCGGTTTATGGTCAATCCATCATCCCCTCATTCCCTCCCTCCCCTGACCCCACCCAGCCTCCCTCGCTCCCTCCAGCCATCCATCTACCTCCCCTCCTCTCCTTAGTGTTACATATGAGCCAGCGGCGCTGTAATGATTGGTTTAAACAGGTAGTCTGTATGCATGGGGGCTCACTAAACCATACTAATGTGTGTGTTTGTGTGTAGCCACCCTTTGCTGTCCTCTGTGTGTGTGTATGTGTGTGGTATGAGGCTATGCTCTTTTTATCACATTATCAAGTACAAGTGTGATGAGTGTGTGCTGCCAGGTAATCCCAGCCAAGTGTGTGCAATCATGTGGTCTTATTGTCATATCAGGTGCTTTATCAGGATTAAATCAGAGTTTATGGCTAATGGGGACACAGTGTGGGTCTGTGCGTTGAGTTATATTGTACGGAAATGCGAAAATTAAGGGTGACTATGTGTGTGTGTTTTGCATCCTTTGCATTCCATCTGGCTATAATCTGAATCCTTTTCCTTTTGAAACAGAATGGCATTGCAGAGCAGTTGACATTTTAAGTATAAACCAATGGGCTTTTAGTTTGGGCAGGCAGTGTGTATGAGCAGTTCAGGCAGGATTGTTGAAAATTTTGTGATGACTTTACTGCTTGGACTTTTCAGTCACACCCAGTAGTGCACCATGAGCTTGCCACTGAAGATGCAAGTTTACCAGGAAGTTATTTAAAATGTACCCTGTGGAGAACACATTGCATTTATCCTTGAGGCCATATACAAATGTGTTGGAAGCATTTCCTTCCACATAAACCATTTGCAAAGCCAATTTTAAAAAATATTTTAAAACCTGCATTGCTTATATCCATATATACAACAGCTAGCAGTCTCTTCAGGCCGCCTTTTGGGACAAACTGTCAATCAGAATTGCTTGAAATCATTGACAGGAATGTGTATCGTGTTACCCATGAACTTGTGCACTTATAAGTGCATCCTTGTATGCACACTAGTAGAGCATGACTTACAAAGAAAAGAGGCGACCTGCTCATCAAAACATTTTCAAACGGAAAGAGAGGCAGCAACAACCAAAGCCCGATCTGCCATCTGGAACTACCTGTCCTGAATGTGGAATAACTTTCAAAGCCAAGATTGGACTCATAAGCTACCTGAGAGCCAATGAGTAGATCTATGGAATGAAGACCATCATTCTCGACCTCGAGGGATAGCCACAACGACAACGAGTGTAGTTAGTTCAACTAGCCCTACCTGTTACCTCAGCAGTCCATATGTTACTTTGTGATTCAGTCACATAGCATTCCCTATGCAAACCATAGGCTAAATTGCATTTTTAATCTGCAGCAGGTTGTACCTTCAAATGTAATTTTGTGATCCACAGATGTCTTCTGTCTCCCTGTAATGACATAATGTTTGGCTGGGGTTAAATTAAACGTTTAAATCCAATATTTCCACAGACTGCACCAGCCAATGACCTGGCCTAATGTACGTTATGCATCTTGGTAGCTGAGTACTACACAAAATTCACATGAGTTGTGTTTCTAGAGTGGATAACAAAATCTTTCCTTAATGTCCATTGATAGATTGAAGGTTAATTCTCATTATGTGCCTTGCTGTAGTGTTAATATTTTCTCTCATTTGGAAGAAATTAACTTTGGACAGAAAGCCATGTATTGTTCACACCATCAACAAGCAACTTGCATAATTTCTTCATCTCTTCTGACCCTGAATGTCTGACACCAACAGCTCAGCATGAGAAATGATGACACCCCAAGACGTGCAGGGATACTGTATGCGTCTTAATGTAGGCTAAAGGGCAGTCTCTCCTCAGAGGACAGTTGGACAGGGGCCCAACACGGGTTGGCTCCTACGTGTGCACACCCATGCTGATTACATCAGAGCATTATCCATCTTCTACTGTGGGTGTTAACAAAGTTCAAAATTTGACATTAAGGGCCACCACATATATTGAGAGTGAGAGAGGGGGAAGCAGAAAAAGGCAGAGAGAGACATAAAGGGAAAGATGAGAAATAAAAGGGACTGAGCCTCAGCCCACATTTACATTAGAAAACGCAGAGGAAGCTGCCCTTCGCTGAAACTGCCGGTAAAATAAATCAAGCTTGAGTTCACAGTTGTTTGCTCATTTGTGTGAACCACCGCCTACACACGCCTACACACATTTCCACGCACACACAGTCACAAAGAGTGAGTGAGAAAGAGTCAGACTAAGAAATGTTATGATATTTCGCTTTCATCATTTGGGAAACATCTGCTGTAGGCTACAAATCGAAATTAGGAAAAGCACTGTATTTTGTTTTTAGCCTATACAACCTGTCTCAGTATATCACTTTGTACTACTTATTATGTGACGTGTGCTGTACTTTGAGTGTATGTTAGTATTTTCTGTAAACTTGAAAATGAATGCGTCTAACTTGTATCAGAGTGTATGTCAGCTGGCATACAGGACACTTAGCTTACAGCATTTTGTCCTTTATGCGCAAAATGTTAAGTCGAGTGGAGTTCCACACACCATGCAGCAAACTAATCCAGACATGCTGCCTCACTTGATAGTTATCAGCGTGTTTGTTGCTGTTGTGTCTCTGTTTGCTGTTTAACAGTGCCCCCTAGAGGTAGAGGACAGTATAACAACAGTGAACCTGTTTAACCAATCAACATTGTGCAGGATCTGTTTTCTTGCTTCAAAAGACACAAAGAGAAAGATTGGACTTTGCAATGCTGTCCCACTGCAAGTGTTTAAGGGGGAGTTTCTAGAGGGGGAGGAAGAGGATCATGATGTGAGTGTGTGTGTGTGTGTGTGTGTGTGTGTGTGTGTGTGTGTGTGTGTGTGTGTGTGTGTGTGTGTGTAAATGTCTTGTCGATCATCTCCAGCCTTCCACAGCGGTCAAGGATCTGTGCAGCTATTGACAACCATCATTATTCATGATCAACTGTCGGGTCACAACACACAAACGCATACACTAATGCCAACATCGACACACACAGACTTTCAGAAACACATCTACACACACACGCACACACACACACACACATACACAAGCATGGACACACACATTCATTATTCAGTCCAGTGGTACCATAAGTCAACATGTAGATCTATAAAGCCAAGATTCAATCCATCATAACTGTATTACTTTCTCATACACACACCCAACCTCACACACAGTTTCCCCCAGAGTATGCCCAATACAATGACATTAAGTGCAAGTTTCTTCTTTTCCACATTATTAAAACAGAGTAATTCAAACTCTGTCTCTATAGGTGAGTCATTCTCTGCAATATTAGGTTAGTCATTTTGTGTTTAATTTCAGAATTAGTCATGATCAAACACTGTTTGTTTCTTTTATTATCTAGTCAGTGTTAGTCAGAGAAGCACTGTTTTTCTGACTAACAGAGCCCAGTTATCCAGAGAGACCAAAGATATAAAAGCTAAAGACGTATGATAAAGCACTGACTACACGACATGCATACACAGACATACCACACACACATTTAAGCACACAAACACAAAATAGTGTCAGAACAGAGATGTCCAACAGGGCATGTGTGTTGCCTCAGCGTATTAGTGCGATATTGCCTATTTCCTGTTTTGATGGCAAGTCATTTTACAGGCGGGCAGAGACACAGATGGTCTGGTCACCTCTTGGTGATGGTCTGTGACTGGCATGATTGCTGTGTGGTCTCTGTTAGTTTGCCTGCCTCTTTCTATTCCCCTACAATGTTCCTAATTCACTCGCTATCAGTCTCCTTCCTCTGCATCTTGCTTTCTACTCGCTCTCTGTTGCTCTATCTCTTGGTGCGTGAACGAGGAAAACGGATGTTAAATATTTCCATAGTTATCTCATGCAGAGAATGTCGGGTCAACAGTTAGAGCGAGTGTGCCAAGCAGGAAGTCAAGGGAATAAGTCTTGCCTCGTCTTCAAGGTTCAAGGAGATGTAATTGTTCATAGATGAGAAAGAGTTGTCAGTCAGGAAGGTTAAAATAACAACTTTAAGAAGCTTGTTGGCTATCTGAGAGGGGGGCTGGGGCAGGGGAAACTTTTCATATTCTATAATGAAACTTACAAGATTTAGAGACAGACTAAGATACAAAAACTAATCCCAGCACATTTCTGCCCTTGTAAAACACTTGAGAGGAAGCTGGCCCCGGTTGGAAAGTTCATCCTGGTTAAATAAATAAAATAAATCACCCTTGTGCTCACACGGTCACTGGTGAGAATTGAGGCAAGAGAAACAGTACATTTTTCATGTTTTTACAGGAGCACCACACCTAGTACACGTCTGCACATCAGCATATCCTCTTCCACTCAACAGAAGGTGTGATTCCCTCTGCTTCTAAAATAATACCATCAGTAGTAGTAAAAGGAAACCTTAATTATTACATGATCTACCGCTGATGAAAGTAGGCTACCATAGGCAAGGCGTTCTCAACCTTTTGTAACTTAAGGCCCACTTCTGATTGGACCACCTTCCCAAATGAATGACAAAAAAATGTGTAACATGCCAGTTGCTTTGTGTTCAAATATCTCTTGAGCTTCGATGGTTTTAGCGCCTCATTCGACAGGACTTCATCACATTCAACTTTTGGCTCAGTATGCCTGCCATTATAAATCCACATTTAATGTATTCAGGCTCATATTTCCTCACCACACGCTTTGGAGCTTTTACTGGTGTAGAGTTGCCTCCCACATCACTTTTTCATTTCAAAAACCGAACCATTTTATGTCACTGCATTCAAGGGAGCTAGCTAACTGTGGAAAAACACATTTCTCTCAACCTGATGATGTGTCGTGATTGGCTGCTGATATTCAAACATAACTGGTCATGGAAATTATGCATTTTAATTTGACGTCTTTTATTTATGCGAATCGTTGAGCACATTTAGGTATAAAAATAACTTTTGTAAATTACCAAAAAAAGGAAAGTATTTTAATCCAACCATTTGGCAGTACCACTGCCTCCGCAGCCCACTAGATGGCGCTCTGAGACCCACCACTGGGCCGCAGCCCACTGGTTGAGAATGGCTGCCATAAGCTATCCAATCACAGGTAATAATGTTGTGTGGGACATACTGACACAAATGCATATTCACACTCAAAGAGAAAGAACCTTGTGACTCATAGGAAGGTTGAGTAAGGTAAAAAGGTTTATAGCTCCTTTAATACACACATCATAAACCACTTTTCTATGACTGCCCCACTGTGAGCACCTAGACATTACGTTAGTAAGAAAGAAAGGAAGGAAGAAGAAGGGAAGGAAGGAAGGGAGGGAGGTTGTGTCTACTGTCTGTTGATAGCCTTGACAGAATGATGGTTTGTTTGAAATATGGCTGTTCCACTTCCTGAGCTTTGTGTCTCTCTAGTGTCAAATTCTTTCCAGCCACCTTGTCTGTGTTTTTATTTTTATGAGTTCCCTCCCTCTGTTTGTCTGTGATTCGGCTTCACACATTTCTGTTCTCCTACATCACACACACACACACGTATCTACCCATCACCACGGACTGCCAGTATGATGATCATGTGTCATCCTAGAGCCAGCTTCAGTATTGATCACCAGATGTAAAGATCAGGAGATGCAGATGATGGCGCCGCCCTCATTGATTACCGGTGACAGTTAAAAAGAATGGCATAATTCCCATTGATCGTCAGTGACGGTGTGTAAAAAATGGTGTCATCTACACTGATAGCAATAAAAGTATGTGGCAAAGATGTGTCATGGGTCCACAGCAGAGGAGCCCTCTCACACACACTTCTATTCATCATTTGAATGTGTGTGAAAAGAGGTGAAGAGCCCCATGAAACCAAAAGTCTCAGCTAAAAAAAATGAGAACATATCAGTGGTGAAATATACTAACATACTGCAGAAATCAACTTGTAACACTCTGTGTTGAGAAGAGAGCCGTACTGAGAGTTTTCCCACTGGTATCCATGTAAAATGGAGTGCGGCAGAAAAATGAGAGCTAAATCTGGGCAAGTTCTCACAACAGTCTCAATTCTTAGAGAAACAAAAACATAATTTCTATTCCTTTAACCTCAAATGTCTGGAAATTGAACCCTGGCTGCCACCTGGGGGATTCATAGAGAGTTTGTGAGAGTTTAGACGTATTGTCTCACCCTAAAAATACATAGTTAAGCCTGAACAAACATATTACTATCATTCCCTTTAGCTGGCCATAATTAACATTTCAACAGGGTTTCCATTGTTGAAACATCACAGGAAATGTCCAATCATCAAAATTTCTTCCAATATAGAACATTGGATTCTGTGAAACTCTCCATTATCTATCTTTTTTTCTAACTTTTCCACTGAAATCACTGTCTGACACAGAGGCAGAGCGGTCACTGTTGTGACTGGTTCCATATTGATCAGAGACTAAAATAGTCTGTGGAACTATTGTTTGAGGGGCCAACAATATCACTGCACCAATATGATTTAATGAGCTTTTGCTGGGATAAAAGAGAAATAAAAGTGGGTTAACAAAAAGTCTCAGCTCCATGCTCTATTGAATCTTTTCAATAAAGGCTAGGCTACATTTTTAAAAGATCTTCTGTTGTCTATCAATTGTCTCTACATGAAAACAGATAACAATGAATATGGGTAACATTAAACTGATATTTATGTTAACATATACATCAGATGTAGGTTAACCTAAAAATGCAGGGTCATGAGGCAAAAATGTTGAACCTGGCTCAACTTTTGCTGCAATGCAATGCAACGTCATCCGGCAACACACTGTGTAGGCCAATCAAATACGTGCTACCTATAGTGCTAGTAGATTACTTTATCATGGAAACAACTCTGCACAAATGCAAATAATTCTACTGTTTAGCTTGCAATCGTCGAGACAGAAGATAACTTTTCAAAATTGTTAAATATGGTCTTGTAATATTATAAACCACCGTGCAGTATTTTGGCATTTGAAAAGCCTTAAAACCCATGGATGGTTTACTCAAACCGGCCATCCTGTATCATATTGACCTGACACAACACACCCACACCAATGCAGCGCAGTGCAGTTTTGGGTCTGGATGCCCAAATTTTGTGAACTATGATACAGTACATGATAAGATGTAATAATGGAAGACACACTTGCTGTGGAGGAAACAGCATTACTGAGCATCACTCAGTCTGTGCATGAACCTACTCACTGCAGTGTCAACACCCTTGACTTGGTTCTATCATGTCGTCGCCTAGCTCCACATCTCCAGCTACTCTTGCAGAATGGGTAGTGCCATATTCATATGTTGTGTCCCAGATAGTCCCTGTTCTTACAATTTTTACAGTCTCTCTTGAAACGTTATCTAAGCTGGTGTGGCTTCTAAACCAATTACCTGCCTCCTTGACCCCCTATGCACGTGGGAGAAGATGCATTGAAGGCATGTGGTTAACATTGTGAAGCGGTCGCAGTTTGGATAGGTTTAGGCACCAAAACTACTTGGTTAGGTTTAGGAAAAGATCATGGTTTGGGTTAAAATAATAAGTTAAGTTTCACACAGGACACAAACAGTGGCCTCCTGGGTGAAAGTCTGGTGTTTAACCCAAGAAGGATTTCTGCCAGAAAGCTTTTCTGAAAGCCTGCAAGGCATGCATCCCATACGAATGAAACTTTTTAAAGATCTCTATTTCTGGGACCTACAATGCTGAATATTGTTAATTTGTCACTTTTGACTGGCACTGTCCCCACTAGCTTTAAGACTGCTATAGTTAAACCTCAACTTACAAAAACCCCTCTAAATAATTATTGACCAGTCTCTAACCTGCCATTCTTTTCAAAAGTACTTGTGTCTCAGGAACTTTCGGCCCACATATTTAACAGTCATCTTTTTGAACCTTTTCAATCTCCTTTCAGGGTCTGTCACTCTGACCTCCTTAAACCTTATATTATATTCTGTGCGCTCTGCTCTCAGAATACAGGGCTCCTGTGTGTCCCCAGAGTTAAAAAGAGGTCAGCTGGCTGCAGTCTGACTCTGTTGAGTCCTTTAAATCCAAACTTAAATCTCTTTGCGCCTTAACATTCAGTTAGTTGCTTATTCTTTGATTACGTTGGGCCTTGTACCTGTTACCATCTGAATCTTTGTCCTCCAGAAGATTCAGCCTCTCCTCTTGTCTCTCTCTTTTTATTGTTTTCCAGTACCCCTCTCTTTGTTCCTTCCACCCATTCTTCATTCATCTCTTCCTTGATAGGTAGGCTTGATTTCTTCTTCCTCTCTTCCCTTATCTTTGTGATGTATATGTCCACGGTGTGTTTTTCCCCTGCTACCTTGATGAGCGCTCAACCACACATGCGCACACACAAATAGATGGATGAGCTGGTGATAACTAAACCAGCCAGACTTCACTGTGAATTATAATCACCTTCAATCTGTGTCTCTGAATCCCTGCCCAGTTCTTATGTTCATGTATGTGTGTGTGTGTGAGGAAGCTCTGCTCTGCCTCACAAAGTCATGTGTGAGTATCTTTCATGAGTGATGGAGCAGTGAATAGTTTGTTCCCTGAAGGGCTGTGTATGTGAGGGTGTGTGTGTCAGAGTTCCTGCTTATTATTCTCTCGGTCCCCTGGTGTTTGACCCGTCTTTCTGTTCTGTTGAGGTTTCATGTGAGCTGAAATATAATTCTATTTCCACTGCTGCTCAAATACAGTGTACCCACACACACACACACAAGTGCACACATACACATACCTTTAGGGAACAGCCATCAGGGTGAGTGGTCCATCACTCACCCTCACATAAGGTATTCAACTGCACTATGTCAATGTCACATTGTCAATGGCTAAGTGTGTGTCTGTGTGTGTGTGTGAATAACTGGTGGTCTAGCAGTCACTGAGGTAGCAGGGGAGGATACACTCTGGAAATATAAATCTCAGAGAGAAAGGGAGGAAGAGAGAGGACGTTTGAAGGAAAATCTGTATATCTAAACAGAAACCTACTCTTCTACACAAAGAGAACATGCTTGCTAGCAAAATAAACCATGAACAAAGGACCCCCCCCAAAAAATAAATAAATAAATAAATTGACCTTAAAAATTCAAATCTAATGAGAAAATGTCAGAGGAAAGTCAGTCTGAGGAATATAGTAAGACTTGACCCTGAACTGTAAGTCAAAGAACTTCAGGTTCATGACATGAATGACTGAGATGTGGGTAATTACCACTGGCCCCCTCGGTGTGGTGTAATCCTCCACACTAGGGGACACTAAGATGAAAAATTCCTCCTCAGACATAACTGGAATAGCATTTTGAGGGCATCTGTAACACCTTCTGATGCCACCTGAAACGTTACTGCAGACAAAAATTGAAATAAAGAAGCTGCCTTCAAAATCCAGACCTTTTCTAGAAAAACTGAGTGAACGTTTTGGAATTGAAAGTGGATGACAAAGGACAACAGTAGTACAATCTGAAATCTAAGAGTGGACGCAGTGCAAAGAAGCATGTTAATGGTGAGAATCTATAACAACTAACTGTACATGTTTTGGAATATTTTCCTGCTCTAATAACCGCACATTTTTATAGTCCTTGTCTGATACAATTCAGTTCAGTTTTATTTATATAGCGCCACATCATAACAAAGTTATCTCAGGGCACTTTTTCATATAGAGCAGGTCTAGACCGATACAGATGTGTTTCATCTCAATACCAACATCTATCTGGTTTTCCACCAGTGTTTATTATACTGTGACAGTGTTTATGTAGAAGCATTTGTCTAAGAACTAATTTGTCCTAATTTATAACTACAGTAAACACTGTACTGGCCCCAAGAAAGAGACAGGGATGTCTTTGATGTTTGAAATTTGAAATTTTCATTGATTAAATTGTAATCAATTTAATCGAGTGCATGAATGAAGTATGGTGTGCTGTAATCAAGGACAGTAGTTTTTTGATTGTGGGAATGTACAGGATCCATGCAAAAAGGCAAAAACAGTTTTTTTGTCTTGATGATGGCTGATAGAAATTGAAAATAAGATGTGACAAAACAAGAACATGCTCATAGATGAGGAGGTAACTGTGCTGTATAAAAAGCCCTCCAGCCACAGGACACAGCTAAAGAAAGAATGAAGTTATAAAATGTGCCTGGACGTGAGAAGCCTGCATGGATGAGATGGAGTGTGGTGTATAAAATGGGGCGATACTACCCTCTGCTGTTTAAAGCAGGAACAACATCGCTATCATGTCACTCTCATCTGTCCCATCTTAACAAAATCTAAATCTTTCATTAATAGCGTAGTAATATAGCTGTTTTAGCAAATGCATAGAGTACATTAGGCTTTCATAATCAAGTTAATTAGCTATGTATATATGTCACTCATGGTGATAACATTTCTGTCACCTCTGGCTGCTCTGAGAGAGGTTTACCACCACCACAATGTCCAGTATTTCCTTCCATCTACTAATTTGTGGTACAACCTTGTATGATTGAGGTTTTCACTGTCTTACACTACACCAAGACCCCTGTGGTGGGAAACACAGCCATGATAGTGCTCCAAATCGACATAGCAACCCCAGAAAACCCCGGCACTATGGTGACAGCAGCGTTGTTGAAGGCCTTGTCGTGAACATATGTGATGATGGAGAGAGCTCCGGCGTAGGCCTCCTCGCAGGCCGGCTGGATCTGCTCCTCTGGTAGCAAGTGGCTGAACTCACCTTTGTCTCTCAGCTCAAAGGTATAAGAGAATGGGATGCCAATGAGACGAGCCCAGTCACGGCTTGAGCCCGAGTTTGGATCTGAAGGTTAAAGAGGGAGAGATGCAGCGGAGAAAGCAGTCTGAGGCATTTCTTCATTTGAGTTGATCCATCAGGGCTACACTTTTCCCACTTTCTTCTCTTTCATTCACCAAACACTTGTATGATCCTATACTCTGTTATCAAGTTAGCCAACTCCATTTTAGTTTGAATCATCCAGTCAATAAATGTAATTGTTACCCTTTATTTTTGTCCAAACACTTATTTGTGCCCTTTTCATACAGTATACCCATTCAGTTGTCTGTGTGTCTTGCCCAAAATGGAGTCTACTGCATTAAGATGGTAACAACTACAAGGGCGGACATATGAAAAGCAAATGCTACAAACCCACAACATCTAATGCAGGTGATATATTGTATGCCATTTATTCACAATGACACCAAAATGCCACGTGAATTTCAACCTGTGACCTAATTTGCTTCCCTGTATGTTTTTTATTTCGGCTGCTAAGGATAAGAACATCAGAATGACCTGCCAAAGTGAGTGCAGACCATGTGTTAATAACAGCTATTCAGGACAGGCACGGTCAGGAAAGACCAGGTCTGGTTAGTGTGTGAGAGCATGAGTCTTACAGAGGATTTGTGGAGATGTCCCTACAGTGTAGTCCATTCCATGGACCTTCTTCATCTCTGCTGCTGCCGCCTCACCGACTGAAACCTGAACAATTCACAAAAAATCAAAGACAATCTTACTAGGTGATAGCTAACAATGTCTGAAATGTCTTAGCAGTGCAGTATCTGCATGAGTCACACTGTAAAGAAAAAGCAAAAATACTTATTAAATTAAAAATGAGCAACATTGTCAGTTGGCTAATTGGCCAGGAAGGTCATGGAACTAAGTCAAAAATAAGACAATAGCATAGCTTAGCTTGGACTACAGTGATCTTTCTGATAATGGCATCCCTCAGTCTTTCACTATATGTTGAAACATATTCTGTAGAAGTGGCCTCATAAACCTTGAGCTGTCGATCTCTGTTCTTAAAAGCTGTGTATCTTTTATCTATAGGTGTACTGCTTATACTGCAATACAAATTCATAGACGCACACACACACACACACACACACACACACACACACACACTCACCAGTTCATTGTAGTTGGGTGCAGAGATCTGAGGGTGGCCGTATGGCAAGAGTATAAGCTGCCCAGCAGAGTGGATGGTGAGGAAACACAGAGTCTGGTCAACCATCTTAGCTAGATACAGACAGAATGAGCAAGTGATTAATAACAACGCGACATAATAACATTGACTTCTTGAAGGTACAACCCCTAAGTGAATGTAAGCAAAAGCGTAGTAATGATGTCAGTTATACACCTATAATGGTTTTAAACATTTATATTTCATGATTTGTACATATTTATGTTTTTAACACATTTAATAATCAGCTCAGGGACACACACTTATATTTAATCTAAGTAAAATTTTCCATTCACATACATGAACAAACCTGTACATGTAATTTATGACATATTAAAAAACCTACCTTTCTTGTTATAATGTACGGTTTTTAATGCACTTTCATAGATAGATACTGTAGGTAGTTACCCACGAACTCCATCACAACTTTAGCCTCTGGCTCTGACCCTGCTGATTTCCCACAGTACATGTTTTCACAACTGTCAAATGACACACCAACCACTGAGGAAAGAAACAGCACATCAACACAAAACCTGCAGTTCAACGATAACATACAGTGTCGGTTTTATGTTTTAAATATGTTTGCTTTCTTATGTCAAAAAGAATTATAAAATGTAAATTCATAGAAAGAAAGGATTGTGAAAACCAACACTGTAAGTGTCAGAGGGCTTGAATATTCAGCCTTCCGGTTTCACAGAAAAGAGCAGATTTCATCAGTAGCAACTGACCTGTTTTGGGAGTGTTCAGTGGTCGACACGTTTTTGTTCCACACCAGAATACGTGCCAGTGAATTAGTTTTTGTAAGTCAGACATAACAGCAATAATCAACAGGGATATTGATCCCCTGTAGATTTATTGTCATCATTTTGTGCTACACAGGACAGAAAATATTCCCCTTTGAACCTTTTGAATATAGCAGCCCGACATGACAATGTGCAGCACTGAGTTTAGAGAGATATTCAGCTGCAAGGGGTATTTTGGCTGCAGTAACATTTTTTATGTGATTAAAATTTATTTTGATGACAAGATTTTGCTTGCAAAAAATTACACATCCTATATATTGGTTTAGTTCTATGTGTCCAGCCTTGAGGCAAATGAGGGCTAATTAGTCACATTGTGATTCTTGAAAGTGTGCAACTCACTTCCCCAGTTGGCATTAAAATTTCTGTTGAGGTCAACACCATAACAGCTACTGCCTGGAGGTGGGGCTGAACGAGACTTTCTCCACTTACGAGTCTACATAGACACACACACACACACAGGCACACACACACACACACACACATGCACAGGCACAGAGGTCAGATAGCTTAGTCAAAACACTCATTAATGCATTCACAGATGTGCTCACTGAATAAAACAAAGTTGTGTGAATCAACTGAACTGGATGAACTGAAATGTGATTCAGAATAATAAAAGCTGTAAAGCACTCACAGTGTCATTGGCCCAGGTGAATATGTATCCATCCACATTGATCACAGGAGTAACATAGACGTCAAGGTTCTGCAGCATCTGCTCCAGCTTCTTATTGGTTTTATATGAGTGCACAATCTAAACAGAGGCTCACATGTCAGAGTGTTCTTGCTTGGGTGAATACGTGCGTCACTGAAATTATGTCCGAGTGTACAAACCTCTTTGATAAACCACTGGCAGAAGGCAGGAGCGATCCACTCCCGAGCATGGATACCACAGTCCACCCATATCACCTTCTTCTCTCTGCCCTCTGGGTTTTCTAGTCCCAACTGGACACACACAGCATTCACCCGTTTTGGGTGAATGTAGGATTTAAAGGTGAGATATGCAACATTTTGACATCTTTTTTTTAAATTAAGTAACTGAGGTAGAAGCAGGTGAGGCAGGTTGAGTGAAAGTAAATATCAAAACATTTTTTACATCCACTTTTCTTCTGCGGCGTATCTATTGGGGGTCACAGGGGATATAGTATATAATATTTAAATAAGAATATATAAGGTTGGTTTCCCATCCCAAGGGCCACAGGGCCTTACCTCCTGACTTTAAGTAGTAGTTTATTGTTGCTGTAAATGTGATCTTTGATCTAGAGGAACTACAGTAGCAATTTACATTCGGTCCTGTATTTTCCAATACAAGGAAATACTTTTATTTTACCGGGGCTATGTGCATATGAGTTGACCTTGTGCAATATTTTGTTAGATAACTAGTTGAAGCTTTTTGGTTCAGCACATATTTTTAACACCTATAACACATCTCTTGCATTTGCAGTCAGCTAATCACTGCGATAGCTTGCCATTGGCTTGTGTTATCTCAATCATAAATAGTGAGTGAGTCATTCTGTGTAGGAGCATTTGGCTTAGCATATGCTCCTACACATATTAATGACAACAGTTCATACACAGTTCAACAAGTAGGATTACATCATGTGAAGAATTCAGCAGTGCAGCAGCACCATGTGTCCACTACTTCATGTCATAGTGACTATCAGGGATCAGATAAGCACTTTGCTTCATCCTTCCCACTTTTTATAAGTGACACGGTGGGTAAAAGAAAATGCACTGAATACCTTCAGCAGTGTGATATTTCTTCCTTCATAAGTGTGGCCGTAGACAGCGGAGGAGATCAGCTCTGTGTTCCCTCGCTCCACATCTTCCATCCACCTGTATATCTGTGTTACAATTTAATCAGTGTGATAATTAATTTTGATAATGGTATTTATAGTTTTTAGCCAAGGTCCATCTGTAATCTACAAAGTGCAATTCAAAGGGAAGAAAAAGGGGTGTGAGACAAAATACACATATACAAATAGAATATCCTGTCTGGCAATCCAGGGCTTGGGCGGAGTCTACACTTCACCCTTCTATATGTATTGCTCTCATCAAGAGTTTGTGGTCTTGTCTACTGATGAAAAGCTAAAACTCATGTACTTCTTCCTACTGTAACTACAGTGGAGACAGAACATTAATTGTATTTGTGCAATCTCTTATTAACGCAACATAAAACTAAGGAAAGTCCAACTTGGAAACATCTAAATAGTAAATTGACTCTTACCTCATCCATGGGGTGATATTTGGTGTAGTTATAACTCTGTGTGGATTCCAAACCCTCCACTAAACTGTGGATTAAAAAAAAGGGTTATGAATACATGTAAAATTATTTCCAATGTGTCATCATTTCGTATATTTTACAGTGAATTAACAAAGGTTTAATCTAAGGGCATGAAACACTTTCGAAGAAAAGGACAATGTCAGCTATAAAGCTGTGAATACATACAGTGACCCTACAAATATATTCTCATCAATTCAACATTAAAACATTATGGATGCCATTAATTCAGAAAGAAAACAAAGTGCAACAAAAGTTGATTGGAAGGTAGATTATTCGGAGTGGTGTCACTTTTGTTTCATAAATGCCTGAATTTATGTGATTCGCAAACTATTCAAGAGAAAACAAAGTTAGCCCTTACATGCTGTTCATTTTCTACACCTTCACAGTATGACCCAGCCCAAGAATCCCCTCATAACAAGTGTCTATACCAAATTTTTAACCACAGATCTATTTAGAATGTTTAAATAGCCTATCTGACATGGATGATAAATCCTTATTTAATGTTTCATAAAGCAGGGAGAGTGTATTCTTTAGGTTTTACACAACTCAGTTATGGAGAAAAAACCCCCATCTACTATCACACAATTTCATGTTCTATTCTAACAGCCATAAGGATTTAAATATATTTTACTGAAACTGAAAATGGCAAGAACATTCTGGAACTGTGGAGTTTATTATATAACCATTTATAACCAATTTATATTGTATAACCATTTATATATTTATAACTATTAATTCAACATTAACTAACATTTAACCAACGACCAAAGGAAAAAAAAAATGCCAATTGAAATCTAGTCTCATCTTGGAAGACCAGATCAATGACCTCTCGGACAGCAAGTCTTGCTGCCATGACCTCAGTCACTGAAATGGCAGCTCAGGTACCTTTCATAGTCTTAGGACTCCGACCCCTCTTTTGAGCCCTAAGATTCCCTAAAACTACAATTTTCTTTGATTTGACCCACACTGGTGGATCTAAAATCCATTTCAATAGATGTAATAGATTCAATTTGACCCGGAACGGTCTCAATGTACAAAAATTTGTAATATCTGTACAAAAGTATAACATTTTTAGATATTTTCATTTTTGTGCATTTTGGGTCACTTTAGGAAAAGTCATCAAATTTCAGGCTGAAAGAATGCCATTAGGGTGTTTTTTTTTTTACGGCCGTCAAATGTCAAAACGGGTCAAATTTGACCCGAACAGTATTTAAGGGTTAAATTTGCTCCAGACATAAGTGCTAATTTGAGCACTGACAATAGGTGTTTTCTTAAAATCAACACAACAACACAACTCACCTGTTAGAACTCTCTAAAGCGCTGCTTAAAATCAGCAGGAACAAACCTAATATCCAAGATGTAAGTGTCTTTGTCTCCATTTGATTGTTCTCACTAAGACTTTTATTAACTGACACCTCACTCAGTGGTGTTACTGCTCTTCACCCTGTTGTACCCGCTCTTGCAGCACTGCAATCAGTCACTTCCAGTAGCAGCAGTAACTTTTGTCCAGCCTAGTGACCTTGGATCTCAAATCACCACATCAGAGAGATATATTGACACCCTTTCGTCAAACTTTGACAGGTCCCAATCAGATAGTGTCCTGCACCCTGAATTCCCGCCCCGTCCAATCAGATAGCGCCATGTCGTCACCATGAGTCAAATTTTGACAGGTTATAGGGCCCCTCCTTATGCCCCCCTCTTCTCAGCCCCTTTATTAACCCCTCTGTGAGAACATCTCATGAAAGGCATGAGTTAACAAAAGCAAAAATCTGCTTACAAAGTTAGCAGGGTTAATGGGTCAAATCCCCCTGCATGACATCATCACCACAAGAAGATACTGCTTTAGGTCACATGATAAGTGATTGTATATTGGGGGTGGGATGGTGGTGGTAAGCCTTGTGTGTACAAAGGTGATCTCTGGCTTTGGATGTGACTGTTCTCAGCCAGCTGTTTTCTCGGGCCAATTTTAAAACCTGTTTTTCACCCCCAGTGGTACGACGTCTCAGGATTTCCCCCACTTGAAACAACTTGCCTTTAGCCATTTTTACTTTTTGTAGCTCTGCTTCGTAAAGTGATCCCTCAATAGGTTCTCCGTCGCAATCTTTGAGTCTGTCGGGGAAACCGGGTATTGCAATTAGATATTGTAAACACTTCGTCCGTAAAACTCTGTTCATATTTTTTATCAAACACTCCTCTCAACTTGGATATTCTGATGGGATCTCCCCTTCTTAAAACTCATCTGTAATTTATCCTTGTGGCGGACGGGAAAAGTATGGAATCATAGGAGTGCCGTAAAAAAGAATAAATTTGGGAAAGAATAAGACAATAAATGTGGATATATAAAGACAATTATTTTTCCTTTTCCCAGGGGGCCAAGCTGTCAATCAACTGGCTTTTGGGCGGGCCTTCCTATCCAAGCTGAGTAATCAATTCATGCACACATGAATCCTGCTTTGGTGGGAGCTTTTTAGCACAGACACCTCGGCTGCATTTTTTTTCTTCTTTATCCTGCTTTTATTAATCCATTGTTTACAAAATAAAGAAATACATTGTAAAGGGATAATAAGCTAAAAACTACATTTTCTTACAAGAGTAGTATACATTTTTAATATGACAAAACTAACATTTTATCATCTTTAAGGCTTGGTCTAATAATGAGCGATCTAGAGTATTGTGAATAGTATAGTGTAATCTTCTCAATTCAGTCACAATATTCACAGACAGGTTGTTTTGCAGTCAAAAACTGATTGGACGGGGCAGGACTTCAGGTTATGACGTGGCACTATCTGATTGGGACCTGTCAAAGTTTGATGAAAGGGTGTCTATATATCTGTCTCGTAAAAGAGCATTTCCATTTTTACAGGCCCACACAGAGGTAAATGCATGTCAGCTATGAGGCATTATGAGAGAGAAAATTATAAATCAGTTATGTATTAACATTTATGAAGTGTCACAAAAATTATATAACGGCTAATATCACAAGGTAGTAGACCTACTGCTCTCTTCTTTATGTGTGTTTATTTTACCCAAACACTCATCATGCTTCTCCTTCTGCAAGCAGGAACACAGACATTTAACATATTAAGCAGTTACAAAGCAGGCAGTACATGATAATACAAATCCAGATCTAAACTACAGGCTGTGCGGTGAGCCTGTGTTTTGCAGTGATAGAGCTAGAAAGCTAAGCTATGCCTCTCCCACTGCATTCTGCACCATCAGGAATGCTGAATAATTGTGCCATTCATCCCTGAACTGTCCTGTGTGTGTTCGCACCGTTGTTGTTGTTGTTGTTGTTCCCTGTTTGGACTCACGTGGATAATGTAATTGACAGACAGCTCTAATTCAGACCAGGATAGGCACAGGGAAAGGGGGACGGACATAACAAGTTAAGATATGGCCCTGGATTTTTAGTCTTGGACATTTGCAAATGAGGACATTTCAGGTTGGAAATATTTAGAGTTCCTGAGGATTCTGGAGGAAACCTGTGGGAGGAGGTGTGAGGTGTTTTTGGATTTTATCAGGGGAGATTTATATATATATGGATTGTTAAGAACTTTTGGAAAGGGCCAATGGGTGCCAAGTTAACCGTCTGCTGCTGTCAGTACTATCTGAAACACAACAGGGAAGAGAAGAGTGCTATTTTGCGGTGAGACAAACGCCTGACAGACATTTATTTAAATATACTAGAACCAAACTCAATTTGATGAGTTTCAAAATCACAATATCCTGCTTTTAAACCAGTTATTTCCTCTTATTCTTCTTCCTTCTCTCCAGTATGCACACCACCACAGCTTCCAGACAACCAGAGCCGTTATCCAGTGAGTCCAGTGACACAGAAGCGGAGAGCCTCTTTGGGCCACAGCATTCGAGAGGGAGCCCACGGGACAACCAGCCGAGCCAGCGGAGCACTGTGGATCCACCGTGGGCCAACACAAACGGGCCCTGTGAGGATCCCATCAGACGAGGATCGGACAGAGAGTTACAGGCTTTTATCAGCATGAGAGACCAGGCTGACACGGCTACAGAGGTGAGAGGAAAGTTATTGTTGCATATGAGATGTAGAGCACCAGAGACAATATGAGAGGGAATAAACACATATACACAAAGACAAAAGCAGCTATCTGTTCATATCCTTTCACTCTATCATAAAAATGCCAAAAATATGGCATTTACGACAACGACAACACTGACAAATCCCTGAAAATAGAACTTCTTCTCCTTGGTATGTAACACATACCAGGGAGTAGAATTAAATCTAGACAGGACACATGGTATACTATCAGTTTGTTATTTCATTATTTAGATTCACCACATGGTTGAATGCTAAATAAATGTGGCATTTATTGTAACATTTAAGGTAAAACAGTGATTAAGATTAAGCTAAAACTATGATTTACTAGAAAAACTGCTTTCACCTTCCAAGGTATCGACCAGCTTCATCTATTCAGTCTGAAATGACATTCTTTGAGATGATCAGTGAGAGCTCCTCATCCCTTTTAGGGTGATATGGTGTCTGGAAACTGGATGATTTTCAAATGCACAAAAAATCTGAATAAATATAAAGGTGGAGCTTTAAAGTAACTTTAAAGTAAATGTTTCATATCTGTACACATATACACAAACGTGAATGTACAGAATGATGTACATAATGATAATGGGATGCTGAAAATGCAAAATTTACACTTGAAAGCCACTTTCATATTTGTGTGTTTGATTGTTCATGTCTAATTTAATATGATATTGACAGCATGCTTTTCTATGGAAATGCAAAGAACTGTAGAAGTCCTTGTAGCTGTCTACAATATGTAAATAGCTGTGATCCTTAACAGAAGTTTAAAGAACCAGACAAACGTTACCACAACCTTTTGAGATCATCTATTGACTGACTTCTTCATGGCTAGATGAAGAAAATCCACACTTGTACTACCAGGAGGTACTACAGTAATTCAGTCTCTTTTCCTTATCTGTTCCATTGCAGCTCTCTAATGTAATTATCTAATAAGGGGAGAGGACATACACAGGTTGCTCTCAAAGCAGCCTTTGACTCACTTTCATGTTGACTCGCATACAGTAAATTTAATTGACCTAGATTCCAAAGTAACTTACTATCAAAAATATCACATTAGAAGAATTTAGCTTGGTGCATATGCTTAACCTATCACCCAGTGTAGCTTCTACAACTGATGACTGACAGTCTTCTCCATGCCATCATGACAAATAGGACTTCATAGTAGGTAGTCAAACATTTCAAATGGATTGGCATGTAGCCGTAAAGCCTTTTATTAATGTATTGAGGATAGATATGAGAGTTTTAACTGTTCATTTTGTTGACTGTTTTATTGAATTAATTATTAATGAGAAAGAGTCTCGCTATTCAGTACCAAAGGTTAGTGTCGGGGTTATTAGCGGTATCTTTGAAGGATGGTCCCTGCAGTACATAAAATACCTTGTATTTGGAAAATGTGTGGATGTAAGCAAGCCACTCAGTGCTGCCTTCCTACATATGATACATATATTAGTAATAATTTTGTGAGAGCAGAAAGGCTGGAAATGACAGGAACACCACAGAAGAAGAAATTCTAGCTGATTCCAGTCCCTTGTAGCACCAACATTTAGAAAACTAGCTTTTCTTGATTCATTGAAATAATGCAACCAAAAAAAGTAGATTTTTCTATTTTTTGGGTGACATTCCCAAACACATTTTCGTTACAAGTCAGTCTATTTCTCTGCAGAGGGAACACATTGGGATCATCACTCAGAGGCTTTCTCCTCAAAATGCCAGGATTGCAGCTCAGTGAAACTCCACAGAAGGGCTGAGCGACTACTGCAGTCCCCGAGCAGAGAGTTTGGTGAACATGTGACAGACAAGTCTTAGGCTGCAGGACACAGTGGGCACATTGTGTTAATAAATGAATTCCTTAATGGAGATGTAGGCCAACAGCCTGGCTGGCCATCCAAAGGGAACATTCACTGATCCATTCCAATCATGTCGTGAGACTGTTTTTAATATTAGGCCAAACAAACTGAGAATGGGTCTGTTACATTCAAAGGCAATTGCACTGGGTGGGATGGTGCACTGGGGAAAAGCTAGCCCAGTAAATAAAAAATGACATGCCAGTCTGTAAACTCTATGCTTTGATTGAATTACAGTTAAAGTTCAGATTATTTTTCCTGTTCACTAAGAAAATCTGTTTCAAACATTACTAGTTAGGTTGTTCAGCTTAAGTGTGCAGTTTTAAATGCCATAGGCCTTTTTCACAGGAGACATTTTGACTTGTCATAGTAGGAAAAGCATAGGTGTTACTAATAACACTAACAATGGCTGGACCCTGAAACTGAAGCAGCTAAATGGAATTCAGCCGTCAGTAATTTTATTATTTACACCTGCGATTTTTCTACGGTGACATTTCAAAATGTCTGCTGCCTGTTAAAAGGGAGTTTTTCCTCGCCACTGTAGCCTAGTGCTTGCTCATGGTGGGAATTGTTGGGTCTCTGTAAATATAACGAGTACGATCTAGACCTGCTGTATATGAAAAGTGCCCGGAAATAACTTCTGTTATGATTTGGTGCTATACAAATAAAATTGAATTTAATTGATTGAATTGAAAAAGGGTCAGTTGCTTGAGACAGTTTTTTATGTTTTATTTACTTAAAAAATAAAAAGAAAGTGACACTTTTTTTGAAGACCCTGCACACCTACACAACTGTTTTCACTCATTCTGGCTGATTAGACCTCTGCTCAGGTCTCTGCTTGGAGTTGGGTTACCAAACTACATTAACCACTGAGAATGATAAAGGTGTCATTCATCATTCCCACCCTAAAAGGTGACAGTGAAGCTCAGCCTGTACTGTTCAACATAAGTGAAAACGCCAGGACCCAACATGTTGTCTCACAATGGCTGAAAATCACCAGGGGAAGTCTGAATAACTGATTAGTGTGATTGTAGCTTCCTTTAACTGAATTTATGTTTTTGTGTAGTGTATATGGTTATTCACCACTCACCCTCCACCGCTCCCCAAACAAGCCTTGTCACCTGCTTTATCCACTACTTTCCACATAAGTTGAAAAGACCTATTGTTATTGTATGATATACTGTGTGTTTGCTCATAGGAATGGGAGAAGCTGAATTATGACATACACACTTTACGCTATGCCAGGCGAGAAGTCAGATCTCGATGGAAGAAAATCCTGCTGCAGCAAGGTGAGACACTTTGATCAGCCAGTCAAGTTCAATGTACTATGTTCTGTTGTCAGGAAGTGTGTGAGGTTCCCTCATCTCTCTGCAGGTTATCAGTGTGAGGTAGATGCCTTGCTGTGTGTGAACAGACAGAGCCGGTTCAGCCGAGATCAGGAGCATCTTAACAAAGCGACTGAACTGTTGAAACAGCTGCTGGACCACACCTCTCTGTTTCCACCAGCAACCGCACACCAGGACAGATACCTCTATGTCATGGTACACACACACACACACACACACACACACACACTCCCAGCATGTTATGCTTTGGCGAACAGTATTTTCACAACTGACAGCAGAATAGCTCCCATCAGATTTGAAGGTGAACTTAAGGAACTGACCCATTTTGGCTCATCTGAATGATTTTCAGTCTTTGCCCATTGTAAGGAAATGCAGCCTAAACCCCTGTGACTTAATAAAAAGAAGGTGCAACTGTGTACCAATCTTGATACGTTTCATTAGGCTTCATTTTTGCTGCTATGTACAGTGTGTCTTATAAAGCATCACTTTTGTGTAAAACTAAAGTATGCTTTCACATGTCCTCATCTCCAGGTCACCCATTTTTCCCTCTCTTCCACTTCCTCTTTTGTTTCTCCTTCTCTTCCCTTATCTCCCCGGTCTTTTGTTGTTATGTCTGCCTTCCTCCCTCTGCATCTGCCAACCCTCCAATCTCACCTGTTTCATTCCCATCATGCTCCTCATCTGCCTCCATCTTTCTCCCAGGAGCGCCTGGTGTCACTGGACAGTGCTGAGGACTTTGTCAGACTGGCCAAAGAAAAATATCCAAAGAAAGCAGGCTGAGAGAGAGGGTAAAGGAAAATGTGTAACTGTAAATAACTTGACAGATACCAATTCTTACCATACTCTAGCATTCAATTAATTGTAGAGGTGAATTTAAATCTAATGGCAAATTAAAATACCTGCTCTTTGATATGCCCTGTTGATTGAATTTATTTTATTCCACTGCATATTGGTAAGTTGCACATTTGTTGTTTAGACCATACAATTCATAATGTTGCATAAAAATACTGTGTTTTTAATTTATTAATTTTCTTTTAAAAGTTTAACTCTTACACTGTTCTTCAGCTGGGGAAACGCAGGTGCTCTTTGGAGGATTGGTTTATCAATAAGCAATAGTTCAGGTGGAGAAAACATGTTCTTTTGTGCTTCTTTTTGTTGTTTTTTGGTTGGGTATTGCAGTTATATGGACATTCAAAAAAAGCTAAGAAACCCTCTGCAGATACAAATATGTATTTGGTGTCTATATAAAAATGAGACAATCCAATCCAATACATTTTATTTTAACATGTTTGTTGTGAACGGACGATACTGTTGCTAACAAACTGTGTGTTTGACTGTGATACTGGGTTGTTTCTTGCTCACCTTGCCACTAATAAAGTACACTGTGCTCAGTCTGTCAGTCTCATTCAAACTTACTATATTTGGCTCAGTCTACCACTGTGTTAGCTGCTCTGTCCAAAAGGTGGCAGCATATACTGTAGTCATGTTCCAGTGAGTTAAACTGGAAGAAAAAAAGAATGTACTGGGCAAGTTGGAAACTTCTATATCACAGATGGGGTACAGCTTTATTACCTCATGAAGTTGTTTCTTCACAAAAATTAAAAAAGAGAGAATATTTAGCATTTACTGTTAAAACAGTTATGTTGAATGTTGAGGAATATAACAACTAGGATAGCTTGAAATGCCGTTTTGTTTGCTTCAAAGTGCCAGAGTTGACGAGATGAATAAAAAAGAAGAATGTAAGAATATGGTGCACAATGTCAGTAATGCAGTCAACTAATGGGAAATTAATCTTCACTTTCTGAACTTCCCGTTCTTCAAGGTTTGCGCAGGATGCGGATGATAATGTCTCATCTGGGCTTTCACTCAAAACCATTATCGAGTAACTGTCAGTGATGAAGAGTTAAACTGTTTACACACTCTCAACTGCACACACCCATTTGGGACACTGCACTATCTTCAGGTTCAAAGAGTGTGAGACAGTCTTCATACAGTTGATGATTGTGGTATGTCATACACACTTTCATGATTGCGCGCACACATGCACACCGAAAGAAAGAGAGTTTACTTTGACCCAGATATTGTTCTCTCCAAGGCCCCTTCCCAAGTTTGGGAAACAGATGTGGAACTAAGCGAAGGGGGGGACGTTGGGGGAAGGGGAGCACTATGAGAAGCGGGCCAATGGTCTGGTAGCGCTGAAAGGCTTTGTACTGCTTGCACCTTTTTCTCATTATTTAAATGTGCGCGTGTGCGTGTGTGCATTTTAAATCATGTGATGCTGACATCATTCTTCAGAATTTCACTGAAATTTCACTGAAATCGTCCCCAAAGAGAGTAAGTGAGTGTTTTGTATTAATTGGACTGAAATATGATTGTGTATGATGTTGGAGTACAAAAGCTAGAGAAAAAAGACTAGATTGTCACATTCTGGTTGCTGTATGTGTCCATGTGCATGTGTGTTAAAAGGTCAAAATCTCATACCTCACCATAGAAAACACTGCTCATCCACCATTGTGTGTGTGTGTGTGTGTGTGTGTTTACGACGTACTGCCATAGGCCCTTCAGTGGTCACGGTGTACACACACACGCACACACACACTCATGGAGATGATGGTCATTCAGACTGTGACTCCTGCTGATGGTCAAATATTTTATGGGAGTCTCCAGTGGGGCGTTGTCCACACACACACACACACACACACAGTGTGAGTGATGAGCGATGGTTTTCTCGTCATGGCTTTGGGTTTTCACAGTGAAGTTATGTCTGAATAAACTGTCTGTCCATCTTGTCTTTATTCTTTCTTTCCATCTTTGCTCTTTTTATGTTTTTTCATGTAAACTTCATCATACTATATATAGTGTTTTCATTACATTTAATGGAATAGTTCAACATTTTGGGAAATGCGCTTTCTTGCTTGGAGTTAGATAAGAAGACAGACTCTCATATCTGTTTGTTAAATATGCTGCTTCAGCCAAGAGACGGTTAGTTTAGCTTAGCATAAAGACTGGAAGCAGAGGGAAACAGCTAGCCTGACTCTGACAACGATAACAAAATCCGCTTACCAGCACATCGAAAGCTAACTAGTTAACACATAGTATCTCATTAGTTTATTCATGCAAAAAACTGAAGCGTAAGAACCGACCAGTGGAGACTCCAGACAGTAACTGCACCTGGCTAAGAAATAGATAGATGTTGTTACCTTTGGAAATAGCCAGACTAGCAGTTTCCTCCTATTTTTAGCCTTCTTGCTACGCTAAGCTAACCAGCTGCTGGCTGTAGCTTCATATTTACTGTACAGACATGAGAGTGGTACTGATCTTCTCATCTAACTCTAGCATTCTTACAATAGAGTACACAGAAAGGTAAGAAAGTAAGTAAGATTGTGGCAAGACTCGGATGGCCTGAATATGTATAGGTCGAGAATATCAAATTAGATTCTGTGATAAAAGTGTAATAATTTATGGCCCCGTTGTTTCTTTCTTTCCGTTATGTTACCAAACTCTTTTCTCATGTACAATTTCTTTCTCAGCCATCTTGGAAAAGACCTTTCCCTCATGTCACAGTTTATAATGCCAACCCATGACTCATGAAGTTAGGACCTTATGTCCAGATACAAAGCACTTTGCCACAGTGACTAAAAGTTTACTTAGTTAAATGTCATTATACAGTTGACTCAAACAACCAAAACAATTGAATCCACTGACTGGATTAACACATGTCCAGTAAACATAGGTCATAACAGTCACTAGATATTTATTTCCACTCATCCTCTTGGAGACTAAACATGCTTATAATCAGTTATGTTTATCACTGTGTATTGCATTAACACTTCTTAAGTTTGCGCAAACAGGAACCTGTCATCATACACTCACAAACATTGGATTAGCCAGACAATTTAGGACTAGTGTTTTACTGTTGATACATCTACATTCAGATAATTCAGTAACTGAGACATGAAGAGTCTGACTTTGTGAACACACATTTGAGTATAATTCACTTTTAGCCATGCTAGCGGAGTGGCTCTCTGGATGGCAATGCTGGTCGGTCGGTTGGTCGGTCCACCACTTTGGTCCAGACTGAAATATCTTGACAAATACTGCACTTCAAATTTTACTTGGTCCAGTATTTTGGTTTATGATCAAATATTTGCAAAACCGATGGCATTCCCATCAGCCTTAGCTGTACTTTGTGTTTGGTGCTAATTAACGAATGCATGCTAACACACTAAACTAAGATGGTAACCGTTAAAGCCTGCCAAACATCAACATTTTAGAATTGCCTATGTGAGCATATTAGCATGCTGGTATCAACACATTGCTCAAAGCGCTGCTGTGCTTATAGCCTCAAAGAGCTGCTAGCCAGGCTGAGGACCCTTAGTCATGTTTCAGGATAGCTTTGGCTGGGACATAGAAAAGATTATACTTTGTGTCGTTTTGGTTTTGTCAAAGAGATGAGACGGTTTATAACTTTCAGATAGACAGATAGGTCAGATATTTTTTGAAACACAAAATTAGAATAACGTTTGTCATCAAATGATGAATTTAGATGTTTTCTTACATAGACTTGTAGGATGCCATGGTAAGATTGTATTGTTGAGTAGAAATAAGCATAAGGTCACTCTGATACACCTCCATTCATTAGGTTTGTTCATTGTAGTAAAGGTATGCATAGGATGGCTTAATTCAATGTGGTTCAATTTGTTCGCCTTTAGTTTTAGTCAACCAGGCAATATGCATTTGCAAATGCTCCATTTTAACCCCTCTCAAAGCCTCCACTGTTTATCTCAGAGAGTAATTTATGATAAGACAGTGTTGACAGTGTTACACCCATGCACACAAACATTTACAGGCATATACATACATGTATATGCACACACACACACACACACACACACACACACACTCAGTAATTTGTAACGGATGTTTGGAAAACCAGGCAAATAAACCAGACCATGGTGTGCTGACCTCTGTGACTCCCAACAGAAGGTCAGAGGTCAAGAGTCTGCTCAGGAAAGGCAACGCTCCCAACTACAATTTTAATATTGTCTGTTACAAAGACAAAAATTTAGATTTAAAGCTAAAGTCTACTATTTTAACTGCATTACTGTGAGGCACAAGTAATTAGAAAACAATATTTACTTTGCAATGGTAGTTAATTCTTGTTTAAATGTATAAACCTTTCTTAAATCTAAGCTACTTTCTTAATTTTTTTTAATTATTTGTAACCGGATCACCTTTTTTTATTGTATTACTGCAATTTTATGATTGGATTTCAACAACCCCTGTAACATCACTCCATTACTCCCCAACTCAAGAGAGGCTATTATTGGTCTTTTTGAACATGTATGTAGAAAATGGTTTGGAAAAATCAAAACATGGCTCTCAGACTAACAAATAAAGATGACATGTTTCACTGACACCACAGCCATGGAAAGCATGTTGTTCTTGAAATCGCTGTCATTCTTAGTTTCTTAGTTCAGGCAGAAAATAATAATGACACCACAGATGGGTTGAGCAAGCCTTTGAGCAGGGCAGGGTGTGTTCTAGAGCATGTCTGTGGTCATCAGTGGGGGATCAGTAATTACACAAGTCCACTGATGCTCTTGAAATATCCTAATTTATTTCCCTCAAACTGAACAAGATTAAAGGACATAAATGGGAGTCTCCTGAATTTAAGACGGCGTGTATACATATTGTTAATGTAATTGTTATAACTGTATTGGTCCTGGGCCTCAGGACTCAACAGGAGGCTCTCTGCATGGTGGGCCAGCATCTGACAATATCACTTTGTAGGTACTGTATGTTTTAATAAGTCTTACGTTCCCGGACAACTCATAGGGGGATTACAACTCATAATATAAGAACACACGCATCTTATTCACATGAGCTGGGCAGGTCCTCGTTTGAACCAATAATCAACATTAACATGGGAGTAAAGGATACATCCAGATGCAGCTGTGTATATGTAATATATGTGTATGTGGTTTTGGATGCTTGAGTTGTCTCACACAGCTGTTGAGGCCATGCCCTACCCCCTGCCCACCAAAAGCTCACTTCCACATGTGCGTATATGTTTTCCTTGCTTCCACAAGTGTAGCACCAATTTGGACGTATCTGTCAAGAAAAACTGTGGTTAGCAAGTCTTATGATGGCTAAAAAAAAAAAAGATATAATGCAGATGGAGTGGAATGGCTGTTTTTGTTTTTTGATATAAAATCTCTTGAAGGCTCTACAGCAAAAATACATGGTGCTGAAATCTCCAACATAGTTCTGGGAGGCTGTGTTGATGAGGATCAGATCATATGTGTAATCACTTACTTGGGGCCTGTCTGGGGTGCGGAAAGTAAGGTATGGGTGGTGGGATTAGGAGGGCTGTAATGGTTGGGGCCAACTAGAAGTATTTTTGTATTTCTCTCAATTGCCTTTGGCAAGTATGGATGCCATGTATGTCTTTGCATATTGCATTTTGATACATAATCAATACTTCCCTGCACCAGGTTAGAGAAAGCTATTATATATGGACATGGTATGTATCAGAGAGCACACACACTGGCAGTGACCATGTACTAAAGCTGACTGTTAAGAGATAACAAGAGACAATAAATGATTCATTCTAAAAATCCTCTTGTATGTATGTGTGTATAAAGAATCCATCCAAGGAAAGAAAGGAAGGAAGGAAGGAGAGAAAGGGGAGTGATGGAGAAACATCCTTTGTAAGTTATAATTTCTGATTTACTCATAAGAAGATAAGAAGATAAAAAAAAAAAGAAAAACAAGACAGGCTAAGAAAAACGTGAGTAAAAGAAAGTTTGAAGAAGAAAAACAAAAGATAGTAGTGAGTAAAGAGCTCTTACACAGATTCTTTTTGTCTTCCTCATCTCCCCCTCTGTCCTCTTTCCAGAGCAAAGTCAGACAGTGATTCATTCCCCCATACGATCACCTGGCTGGGTTTGCTGTCAACACTCATCTGATGTTCACTCAAACTACTCAAACTGCAGCCGTAACCACAAAACAGCCCCATACTCAAACCCACTCATGTTCACCATTCCCTTGACATGATTCAGAGGCTGGATCAGCACGGTGTTCTGATGGCATATAGTCTGCACCCATACTGACAAAAGAAGAAAAGGGCCTCCTTTTGTTGTAACAGACGCCCTGACTATGGATGATGTCATGTAATGATGGTGCAGATGGAAGAGCAGCTCTGCTTTTGTTTACAGAGATGGCAATATACAAAAGACACACACACACACACACACACACACACACACACACACACACACAGGTATAGCCACTGTACAGCATAAACATGTGGTGTTAATACACACACACACACAGGTATAGCCACTGTACAACATAAACATGTGGTGTTAATACCTTAAAATAGTCCAGTTCAGTCCAGTGTTACCACCAGACGCGTGTGTGTGCGTTTGTGTGTGTTTAATACCACATAGGAATGCATGTGCCACAGCTGGGAGGTCAATCGTAGAAAGCGGAGAGAGCTCCTTCATAGAAATAGAAGCAGTTCTGGAATAGCAATAGAATTCTAATTCTGATTCCATGATTCTATCTACCACAGGACTGGTCAGACCACAACAGTGACTTCATATTCTATGTCTGTCTCTTTAACTGAGTTTCCATCCAAATATATATTTTTTCTAATTACGATGCATTGAATTATTGAAGTTGAAAGAAGTAAGTAAGTACAGTAAAATATAAACAAGATGTCCTGGGTTCAGATTGAGCCTGCAGTTTTTTTGTCACATGTCACTGCTGTCTCCCAAGGCAGTGAACAAAATGTTTACTTCATAATGACTTGCTATGCAGAAATGATCAAATTCAACAACACTTCCTTAAAGACTGGTATTATTATATTGCCAGCAAATCCTATGAAAAGACCAAAACCAACAAATGTGCTAGTCCATCTGTCAGTATTTTCTCACGTCGCCTGTGTTTGGCACTTAGTGGCCCATGTGTTCCTTCTAAAGTAAGTCAAAAATATTCAAAAATGGGTCATAAATATATAGTTACATTTTTTTTGAATGCTAAGCAACTTCCTTCTTTCTCCAACAGGAGAAAATAGTAAATTTCTTGGGGACTATTTCCAGTGGCAGATTAATACCCATTTGATGCTCTAGTGGGTATGTACAGCACCAAGAGTAGTATTTGTGGGATTGACTCAAAATAAACCAAGGTGCCCGTTTTCATTGTAACAAATGTCACACAGTACGGTGTGGCTCACTGATGTGCTTTTAAAATAATTTTTGGACAACAATGGAGGTGTATGACAAAGAGGAATTAGCTATCCTATATCAGGTTTTGGCTAATGGCTACACACCACACTGCCCAGCACCAAATGGCCGACAGACAACGCTGGCGACTAGCAGGTGAAGAAAGTCAAACATCTAGCAGCTAAAGACTCATTTTCTTAGGAGATATACAGATATACAGAGCTAAAAGGAGAGTGAATATTGAACTTACAATCATCAGGTTGCCGGAATCACAACTCCAAATGAATGCTAATGGTGTTCTAATCTACATGTGTAATAGGCAACTGTTTGCTAACATGTTAGCCATAACAACTTTATAGGCTGGTGATATGCACTGGCTGTGTAACTGCAACCTTGTTTTGGTGTTTTCTAGTGGCCAAACATCAATTATGCGGAATAAAAACCTATTAATTTTTTATTCACAAAATAAATGATGTGACAAATATCTATGATTACATAAATTAATTGCTATTAGTGATGACCGCAGACATTTCTGTAAAGACTGGACGGACAGCTGGAAAGTCAGTTTGGTGTTTTTACAACAACATCCTCCTCAAACTGACTTTCCAGCTGTCCGTCCAGTCTTTACAGAAATGTCTGCGGTCATCACTAATTGCAATTAATTTATGTAATCCGTTTTCAGAAAAGCTAAAGACTCACATTGCTACATTGAATGGTCTACAACTTATTGGGGCCTTCAGTATTTTGATTTTAATGAACATGCTACAAACTGTTTGCTGGCAGGAGATGCAACCTTTCCACTATCTGGCACTGTTATCTGTTGAATCACTGTGGTGGAGTCATAGTCTCAACTGGATTTAGATGAATATCTTTGGTGAACCTTGAAGCTCATAGTGTCTGCTCAAAGCTGCCAGGATGATTCATCAATCATGATGTCTGATCAAAGGTCCAATCGTCTTTCTATCCATCCATCATTTCATCCATGCCTTTCAACATGCCGCAGCTAGAAAATACTTTTTTGTTTTTATCTCCAAAACATTATTTTTTGTAATCTTTCTTTCATTTGCAGAAGCTTTACATAGTCAAACCTGTCAGTTCCATGTGTTTATGTGAATGATTAGCTAACTTTATTTGTATTTTGAGACAATTATGTCTCAAACTGTTGAGACTGGAGAAATTGAAATTGAAATTACATCAAAATACATAAAAAATCTGAATGTTGGAAATTAAGTGAGCACTTACAGGCAGTTATTTCAGTAGCACCATTGACAGAATCTATAGCCATTATTTTAAGTTATTTCAAAATGTGTAAATCAAATATGGTTGTCTACCGTACAAGAACACCGGACTAAAGAAAATGTGTATTTCATAGCATAAAACAAGTAATAACTTTGAAAAGAGTGATCTGACAGATTTATCAGCAACTATAAGTGAAACATGTCCAACACTTGTAGATACCGTAGTAGCAGCAAGGTCCTCCATGAGGTTATGAGTGAGAGTCAAACCGTAACAGAGTTGGCACAGACAGCCACACTAGAACACACACCGAATGTTGGACATCTGCTACTGAGGGGATTTCTAAATCTCTTTGTGTGTAAAGGTAGTGGGGTGTAAGGGTGTATTTTTGCTCTGGGACACTGGGATATGTATCTGCCTGACTCTGCAATCTCCACTTTCTATGACTCACCGCCCAGAAATCCACTCTGGTAGGTCTATACACACACACACACACACACACACACACACACACACAAACAGACATGACAAATACTGGGCTTCCACCAATATGAGCTCATTGAAAAACAGCTGCCATTCGCTCACAAAGGTCAAATGAGGGGGAAAGCCTCGTATGTCAAACTGCCTGCATGTCCCCTTATCTGACTCTTGTCCTATATTTATGTCTATATATATAGCCTGTCTGTATCTCAGTCTCACTCCCTTTTCTGTCTGTCTCACTGGTTTAGTACAACTTTGATCTTACTTTTGTAGCTGCGGCCATCGTTTGACCGTGACGTCTCTACAACAAAACCAAAGGGACAAGAAACATGAGCACATGATCATTGTAAATATGACAACTGTTTAACCAGGTTATAAACTTATTTTAAACGTAAAACCAAAAGTGAGCCCACCTGAAATGTTGGTAATAATAACTAAATTGCACAGGAAAAGGCAAGGTTAGGTCAAGATGAACCAGGAAGTCGGTCTGTAAACTGATGGGTGTTTACAATGGACACTTTGAGTAATGATTTCACGGTTTATCTTTGTTTTTTCTTCCACATACACTTGGCTAACCTGTGGGTTTGTTTAAAACCTGTATGATATGATGAGCCTGCCTGCTTGTGTTTCTTGCCCCACTTACTCCTTTTTACCGATGTGGCCGGTCTGCTAACACATTTGTGTGCAAAACTAATATATTGAAATATATTAGTATATATTATATTATTGACATGATAACTTCCACTGCTGAGCTGAATGTGGCATTTCTGTTCCATTTTGTGTGTGTGTGCATGTTTCTTTGCATGCATTTCAGTTGGTTCAGTATCCTATCTGACTCAAAAACTTTGCTCCTCCCTTCCCTCTGGGAGGAACACATTAGAGATGCACACACACACACACACACACATAGAGGTAGACCCATCAAAAAGTAGGCTTTTCCCAGTGTGGTATGGTTAAATGATAGAGCATGAGCGCTGCAGTGGTTAGGCAGACGAATGGAGGGCAACAAGGAAAGTAGAGTCAGCTGCTTGGACATGAAAGCAGAGAGGGAGTGACACTAAAACCACGCCTAGAAGCTCATGAGGAGAACAAGTGATGAATAGATGCAGATGGAAAAGAAGGTCTAAGGGGCTCTTATGCACTTCAGGTTTTATTTTTTTCAACCAAAGCATCTAGAAAAACTGAGAATGCATGCTGCTATCAAGAGGAAACCTCATGACTGCTAATTTTAGTGCTCCAAATCCATGTTTTCCTCGTGCTAAAAGTTCATGTCATCCATTTTTTGCAGGCTGACAATTTAGTATTTTAAAGTATTTTCTTTCAAAGCCAGCTGCATGATTTCAAAATGACACATGCATTGGACTGTTCTTTATTTTTGTTCTTGAAAATCAGAAATTTTTAAAAATTTTATTATTTTAAGGCGAATGCTGGGAATTTGGATGTGTGTGTGTGTGTGTGTGTGTGTGTGTGGTGAGGAGCGAGTCATCTAAAATCCCCATTAGCCTCTCAGTTGCTCACAAACCATCTTTTTTATTCTATCACTATGCTTTCTGCCTGTATACATTCTCTCTATACCTCCCTCTCTCCAATCTGTGTGAACTCAAATCAGTGTTGATTCAAGACTTACATATATGAAACCTCCCTCTAATGACCCAAAATGGGATCGGAGTATTTAAGACAAGCGAGTCTTTGGTTTGTTATTTCTGGCTCTGATTCATAAAGCCTTTAGCATCATAAATGAACCATGACTGGCTCTAGGTCTCTCGCGAGGCTCTCACATTCTCACTGACGTCATGATGGACTGAAACTAAAGAGAGATTAAGTTTACATGTGTAGTAAGATAGCTAAATCACTGAGATTTAAGGCTAGTTCAGGGGTCTTGGATGCACAATTCTAAATCATTTAACTTGACAGCTACTTCAAATTAGTTTATTTTCATCTCTTCTTACACATTATTTAATCTGCTATATGACCAGAGTTTGTTTGCCATATTTATCAGTGTCACAGGGGCCTAGAAGCAGGTTTTTCTTTGTAGCCCCTTTACTCACCGGCTGAAAGAAATATAGTTTTTTTAGTAGATTTTGTCTTTCCTTTTAAGGATCTCTAAAGTGATGTAAAAGTCACGCTGTTAACCCTTTCTGTGAGTCACAAGGAAAGTTGGCAGGCCTTGCTTAACTGACTCCATATCTTTGTCTAAAAGTGTGTTGTGGAGGAGGAAGGAGAGGAGGTGAGAGTAGAGGAAGTAACTGAGGATAAGATAAATGTCTGACAAAGAAAGACAGAGGAGGAGGGGGAGATGAGGGATGTGGAAGACGGGTAATGGGGGAGAAGGAGGAGGAGGAGGAGGAAAGGGGCTCTGATATACAGATTGAGGATAGAGGGCTAGTCTGGCAAACTTCCTGTCCTGTGACAAGGAGAAAGCCAAACTCGGTCTCACGCTCTTTTGTTTTCTTTTGCCCTATGCTCTCTCAGAAAAGTTGCCAAGTTCATCTGTACAACAACGCTCCATCCCTTTTCTTTTGCTTGCTTGCTTGCCTGGTAATCATCTCATTTCTTTTTTCTATCTGCATCATCTAAACATGGAGTCTCGTTGAGGAATTGCATGATGGTTTTAGGTCAGTGCAATTATGCTCATCAGGGGCAGTTACACTTGTACTGTCTGTGCATGAGTGTGCATATGATTGCTGCTGGGTAAAGGCCTTTTAACTTCAATTGCAATTCTTGAATACAGAATGGGGATCCCCAGACAATAGATTAAAAATGTTTGATTCTGGTTATATTAGATGATTCTTATGTGGTGAGCATCATGTGAAGGGGATGGCATCCTGTTGTCATATCCTGCAGTTTATCGCTGCAGCTCTCTTTGGATAAACACAGCGATATGTGTACTATTTTAATAAATGTCAGAATATGTAAAGAAATTGAAAAGATAAATCCTTTCATGCAATGTATTTGTTTACTTGGGCGTGCTTATATGACTGACTACAGTGGATATCACTTTCAGATTAGATTTCACGTAACATAATGTTTGGGTTGCGGAAACGGTTTGGCTTTGTTTGTTTACTGAGGAGCAGATGAAGCCACAGAAAGAAACAGGAGAAAGACAGAGAGAGAGAGCAATCAAGAGCAAAGGGGAGGAGACGGGTAGATTAAAAAGAAGAAAGAAGATAAAATGTGACAAATTATGGCAGTATCTGTTTCTTTTTGATGTGAGGAAAGTTTCAAAGGGGAAATCTGTTTTCTGCCTAGCAACCCCAGTAGAAGACTAATTAAGTGTTTATCTCTGTTGGCCAATAGCCAACTCGTGAAGTGATGATTTTCTTGGATGAGACACACATAAACATACACGTACACACTTTCTGTAACTCCATTAGGACCAGATCCACTCCTGTGAAAATAAACCGTTATCATGATGTATTAACTGGGTGTGACACTAAGACCTACACAGAGTTACAGTAGATGCGAATATACAAAAGCACACACAAACACCCACCCTTACACACAGATACACACATATAGACATCCACATGTTTTTTATAGTGATTGTAAGGCAGATTGAGAGTGATTAGAGGTTTCAGCTGAGGGATGAATAAAAACATGGCGGCTCTAAGATCATCCCGAGTCATCCAGACAGGGAGGAGGATGAAACTGATTACAGACAAGAAGAGGAAGAGACAATGTATATATAAAAAAATGGGTGTGGACAGTGATTGAAATAAGCAGAAGAGACACAATGAGAAGAAATGTGAAAGAACTCCACGAAAGCAATAAACGAGCAAGAGGAAGGACATTCACAGTACAAAGCAGAGGAGAAGGAGAAAAGGGAGAAAAACAGATGCTTGAGAGGATAGACGTAGAAAGAAAAAGACATGGCCACTCCTCTGCTAGAAAACTTGGACACATTTCCAGCACCTCAGTACCAAAAAGTCACTGCAATCCTCCTCTGTGGCTGTATGGATGATTATAAATGTGCGTAGTGTTGTGGTTTCCATCAAATGTGAGCAGGGAGGCAAAATTGGACAAGTTGAAACACGTACTGTATCAGATGCGTTCTGATGCCAGATGTGCATCTCAGCTGGATCTAGACACAATCTGGATGGATCCAATTATCAAACACTATAAGTGTACATTATAACTATAAAACAAGTCCTTTCAGGTTTTTGAATGTGGTTTGGAGGGTGTTACGCAAGTGGTTTGTCTTGACCAAGTAAGCACAGGTTTGCCAGTTTCCCTAGAGAAGTGAATCTTACCTTTATTGAAATGTGTACTGCATACCTCTTGGTTTCAAGGACTAACAATACACCATGAGTATGGTCTATATTTGCAAGCTAGTCAGCTGTAAGGAGTGAGATTAGGTTATAAATAGAAGTTATAGATCAATGTAAATAAAAAAAGAAAAATGCACCAAAAAATGAATTGATGACCAAACGGCTCATATTTATTAATTAAAAATAATGTCTGTATTTGTTGCATCAGTGAGATAAACTGATGATTTTAAAGGGAAACTCGGGTATTTTCAAACTAATTTTGGGGTTGAAATGACTAATACTTGGTCCAGTAGACTGCCTCCACCGGCATCCATGAACGGGCTGCAATGACTGCAATGTAATCCTTGGGGGCAATTGCGCCTGTGAAAAGTCTGTCCACTAAAAGTTCTTGTTTCTGCCACTGACCGGCTCAGATTGTGTGTGTGTCAGACAACATTATGGAAAGGATCCCCTACAGAGACAGACCGTTCTGCTGGCAGTTTCCCTTTGAGGTTGGACCAAATGGAGGGGAAGTTTACTAAAAAGTGTATGAGCCAAAGAGGAAACATTTTTGTGAGATTTATGTGACAAACCGTGTGAGCAGTCCCGGGAATCTGGCCTGGAAAAGAGAAAGAAAATTATTTCCTGAAAATACCAATGAGCATTATATAATTAATAGCTGTTACAGCCTGCCTTCGTCTAGTCTGAGTCTGCTGTATGTCTATGTGCTTCAGTCCTCTCGTCTTTAGCATGGCACCATATAGTCATAGCCTGTCTCTCTAGTCTACCTCTAGTGGTTCCCACACGTCTCTAGAGCCACGTGAGAGGGAAAAACTAAGAGAGGACGGAGTCATTGTGGTCATCGATCTGCAAAAAGTGCTTCAACTCACGTCCATCTTTAGTCTGCCACACATCAACTTCTGGTGACAGTTTAGGTGTCATGAGGAGATGTGATGTGAGGTGAAGAAGGGCAGCTTGTGCGCTGTGATTCGAAGTAAAGCAAACAGTAGCTCTTTGAGGTCAACTTGGTTGACAGATGTGCTCCAGGATTTAAGGTGCCATTTGGGGCAGACCAGTTCTCTCATTCAGGTCTTGCAAACAGAACAGACAGCCTTGTGTATAAATATGTACTTGAATTATAAGCTAATTTAATCATCATTAAATGTGTAGGATCAGTTGTAACAGCAGACTGTGCCAAGACTGTGAGAAACCTTTTTGAGTTGCTTTCTGCCGATAGATTTTATTATTTTTCTTTCTTTGCTGTTTTGGAAGAAACCCTGGAGCAGGTCTGGTACTGTTTGCACAGCCACTGTTGCGTATTCACAGTCTATTTCAAGCCCAATTACACATTAGAGGAAATAATGTTTTGATAATCCCCTAGAAGAAGGGTTACTTGTGACATAAAAAGATTGAAAGAATTTATTGGACTACACCAGTGACCAATGTGGGGGTTCACAGTGTGTGGTTTTCTCTTTTATTGGTGAAATAATTTGGATAAACCGTAGTCGTCGGGCAAAGCGGGAAGTTTGTTTTGTGTCATTTTACAGTGGACATATGTTGTTTCAAAAAACAAAGCGACAATGTTGCAATGCCTGAGGCTCACACACATGCCCCCACACAAACAACCAGAGCAGCAGACTATGTCCATCTATGGTGGGGAAAGTGCTCCAGAGTCTCCAGAATGTGAAAAGAAGTGGTGAATCATTGTTTTTTTTTTCCCTAGACACAATTTAACAACTAAACATATGACATACACATATACACAAAGAAGCTATGAAGCTATTAGTTGGGTTCTTCCGATACAGTCTATGCTGCGACAAAACAAAAAACATATAATGATTTGGTTCACCTCCGATTTAGAAATAAGTGGCTTTAATTGGAATCGGTGAGTGGGGTACGAGTGTGAACTACTGGCTAATTCCATTTCTACATTTTCCTTAGATCTCATCTATCCTAGTGTACCAATCACAGATGTGATACAGAAGAAACCAGTTTGTTTTTGCTCTTTGTATTGCATTGCATTTGTTAATTCATGCATCACATATGTATTTCAAAAAACATAGGAAATGTTGCATAACTCAAAGCAGGCCAAACCCGCAAGACTGTAGAAGACAAAATGGGTGGACACAACAGGAAAATGAATCAGTTTTTGTTGCTTAAGAGGAGACTTTTGGGATGTACAAAAAGTCTACAAAACAATGACAAACATATTGTGAACTTTGACAGGCAACTTTTCACCTTTTACCAACAGCAAGCCGTATTGACAGTACTGAGTTCCGAGGCAAGAGAGAGCTGCGTAATCCAAACTAGAGAAAGCTATCATAGCTTATTAACTGTGTTGTACCACTCACTTTTATTGAAGCCTCCTCGGTCGGAGTATAAACTACTCTACACAACAAAAATGGTTTTCATACAGTTATGTGACAGGAATTGATGATACAACTACATCTTTTGAACAAACTGTGTGAACTTATTGTCCTGTTAGCAACCAATTTAATGAGCTTGCAAGCTATCTAGAGAGAGCCCCCCCCCCACAACTGAGTCATCTATGATGTGGCATTTGTCCCTTCTCATTTTCCCATCTCTCTGCACCATATGTTATCAGAAGGATTAATAAAGAGTTTCAGGAGAGCGGGCTGCCTGCCCTTGGTAAAACAGTCACTGTTCTGTTCTGATAGCAGTGCAGACATTTGAGGGCAGGTCACTGCACCACATCAAAAGAACTGACCTGATTTGTTCGTCCTGATTCAGTGGACAGGTAGCAAAGGAACAGAGGCTCCTCTAATAATGTAGTCCCTCTAAAAGACATGAAAGCAACCAAAGCTTTCTCTCTAACTCTTCTACTTACTGCACACATTCACACACATGTAAACTTCTTCACTTTCATGGTGTTGTAGATTTAAATCCCCCCTCCTCAACAAAGATCTAAGCATACAGGAATTCAAACAGTTAAACCTGCTCAAGCATAAGGACTAGTTATGATATTTTTATGCACAAATCTTTGTCCAATTATTTCTTAATTTATTCAACGTTTCCATCCTTCCTTTTGTCACCCTTTCCTTCCACCCTTTTCCCTCTCAGTTCATGTATTTCCTTCTTTTCCAACTTTCTCTTCAGTCTCTCTTTCTCACCAAACAAAGATTTCATTCATGTTTATGACATAGCCATATGTCTAGTAAAGTATCTGAAAACCTAACAGTTTCACAACCAACAGTATTTTTTTTAGTCAAAAGTCAAAAGGGAATACAAGTTCATATGAACACCAACATAACGTAAACATGCAATAACCCATTTGATCACATTCATGATACAGTAAATGCACTCACTAGAAGCACACACACACACACACACACACACACACACACACACACACACACACACACACAGCCTCTCTCTCTCTTGCCCAGCCAGTTGATGTCTTTCCAATGCTACTGGAGTGTCTAGTACAGTGAGAGCCATCTGGAAGTGTGTGTGTACGTCCATGTCTACGCATTTCCCAGTCTATTTCCATTCATTGGTTTCCACTCAGACCAAACTGACTCATGCAGGTTATGATGTAACACTCAACATCATTAAAAGATCACCCATATTACAAAAAACATATTTTCCTACTTACCTCTAGTGGTATTTATCCATGCAGATAGTTTTGTTTCTTTTGCCACCCCAGTGCATTAAATTTAATGTTGTTTGTGGCGCTTGCAGCATTGAAAAACAACATTTTAGATTGTTATATTGTTTTTCAATGCTCCACAAACTAAATTCTATTGTTTTGGAATGGAGGCAGAAATCTCATATGCAGATATATAAAAACCTGGACAAATGAAACTATCTCCAATTTTTTTTCTTTTGGAATTTGGGTGAACTAACCTTTAAAAGTGGCCATTAGTGTGTTACTTTTTATTGGACATTTTAGCATTTTGGGTGTGGGGATGATCTTGGGTACCATGTGCTTGCTTGTCAAAATGGGATAAACTGTATTTTAAAGGATCTTTACAATAAAGATCAGTACATGTACAGAGAAGAAATCATATTTGTGTTGCCTTTAAAGGCTACTACAAGCTACTACAAGCCATCAATGCCTCTAATCAAAATACCTGTGCAAAGTAAGTACAGAGTGAGCCAAGTGGGATAACCTGTGTTGACCGATTCACCCCAGTAGCACCGCTGTCAAATGTTATTGACAATGCGCTATTTACTGCGAATGCACTGTAACACCAATGTCACTTATGCCTGTCTGAATTCAGTATAACTCACACAGTGTTCAACTGATATTCCTTTAGCTCAGTTCTGAATTTGTTTATGTCATGGCTTATGTAAAGCTGAGTCATCTCTCTCCTAAAGGTGCAAGGAGCTTCTATGATAAATGAAAACATACACAAAAATGAAGAATTCAAAAATAAGATGTTACCAAAATATGTTTTAGTCAACTGTGGATCATCATCAGCTTTGTTGTGCCCTACAATCTGTAGCTCTGTTTTCCCTTGTGGCTGGAAAAATGTGATGTGAGAAAGGAAGATATTCCTCAACCTCTGATCCACATCACAGTGTTCTGCACATAATGTAGTCATGATACTTAACTCTGCCCCAAGAGCACCCTTGCTGCTACATCCAGGGCACACACACACACACAACTCTTCCCAAACATCTCCATCTGTAGTTATATACCTCTAATTAGAACATGACTGTGTATGAGTCAGACGTTTGAGGAAAGTCATCATTTCCCAGCTCTCCTGAATTTCCATGCCCTCTGTGCTTAGTGACTGTTTTTCTTGGATATTATAACGATTCAACCAAACACATTTGTGCACAATGCAGATGGAGGTTGCTTTCTTTATTCTCTTTCGTCTTTTTCCTTTTCTCATTCTTTCACTTTTTATCTTCCCCCCATTCTTCCATTCAGTCTGGTTCACTCCCCCCTTTCCTCTTGGAGCTTTCTATTCTGCAGTCAAGTTATGACTCTGGAATTCCTCACCAGTGTTATGGGTATAACCAGGGAAACCCCAATCTGAATCTCCCTTGGTAACTAACATGATATTAATACTTTCATATAGTCATGAAAAAACTGTGAAATCCCCTGTATTTAAATTGTTCTTAAATGTATATCTTACAATATTAATTTTGATGAGAAACTTGCACATGGACACATGCAAACGAGGATGTTAGATATTTCCAGGTCAGACAGCTGACAGCAGGGTCAGACAGGTCACTGTCTGGGCTCATACATCTTTCTTAGTGTTGTCCAAAGAGCACTTTGTCCATTCAACCACCAACACTTAGTAACATTTTTCAATCTGCCAAGACGTTTATATGCCTGACCCCTTCTTTCCTCTATTTACCACAATAACCAAAAGGCAGGAAAGGCATATCATTCTCACCTAGGAGACATTTTGCATTTTGTAGAAATGGACACCTAATCTGTTAACCAACAGAAGAAAAAAATAACCCAGAGGTTGATTTGTGTTCCCAGACCAGCACCCAAATTTCAAACATGGGCTCAGACTTATAAAAACAAGTACTTCTGCCATATATAGTGATGGTGCTACAGAGAAGCCTTTAAATTTCTTTTCAGCCTGTGCACATAAGTTAGGAAAGTGTTTTTCCAGAGTCTGGGTCTGAACTAAAAATGGGGCATCAGTAAGATTAAAATTGGACCCCTAGTTATTTTTATGAAATGGTATGAACAGTATGATTTTAAACTTATGATACAGCTCTAATGAGAATGTTTCCGAAGTGAAAATGTCACCAAAAGGCTGTCCTACTGACTTACAAGCATCTGCTGCTTACCACCCTCAAGCAGCAGAATAAAGATTGCAGCACCTTAAAACTGACATTTACATTCCTCATGTGCAATAATAGAACAGAATGTAGAGTTAAATGGTAAACTATTCAGACTTACCCAAATTAAATCAAGTTTTCCATGAATACTCAAAACAATAGTTTCAAATTGCACATGCCTGCCATGCTGCCAAGCAAACAAGCAGGCACTCATCATCTTACCTACATGAGGCACTTTAATGATCAGTATTTGTCAATTGTTATCAATTATTGTTGACAGCAAATAGAGTGAGAGTGGCAACTGCTATTAACGACAAATGCACAACAGAACAGAACTGCACTTGTTGACCACAGAAAAACCACTGCTGCCTTTCACAAAGATCTCACAAACAAAGATTTTTATTAATATGGATTCACAGAAACTTGCTGAATTGCCGTCATATATCTGATTGGCTTGTGACATGCACAGATGCCTTCTTAAAGCAATTTCAATGTAAGTGATGGGGAACGGTGTTATTTCTGCGCAAAACGTAACTCCAAAGCTACGAGCTACAAAGACCAAAATCAGCCCTACATTAAAACCATTTACAGGGCTGAGGGGGCATGCTGCTTCAGGTACTGATGAGACAATGAAATATATTCCAGGAAGCCCAATTTTTTTCATGTAGAGCTAAAGTCGGTTTGAACTTGACCTTAGACCAATCAAGTGAGTATCTTTCAAAGTTACTGTCTTTTTAGTATGAAATTCCCTGTTTGAGTTATTATCCATCTCTCGCAGATTAACAAGGAATCGGTCTGTGGAAACACAAAAAGGATATTTGGTACTAAAAAGACTCTGGAAGACACCCATTTGATTTGACTGACTCAGACTGCTGAAGCCTCGTATTAGGTTTTGCTGAAGTGAAACAATTACAACAAACAAAAATGGTTTCAATGCACATTGGAAAGTGTACTGATTTAAGACGGACTTGAAGAATGTGAACCTATCCTTTAAAGGGGGAGGGAGAGAGCATCTTTGCCAATTCCATACTATAAACTAATACTACAAAGCATTATGTACTCATCTTGATACTGCTTCATTTTGAATTTCATTTAGGGAATAAATGTTCTCCATTTTTTACTAACAAGAATTTATACAAAGCCAATAAATGCTAAATAAATTGGAAAACACACCACCATTGCTATTCTGTATCGATACAGCCATGCATTGTGTGAATATAACTATTCAGGGCTGAATATGTGTGATCTAGTCAGCAAAAATCTTGAGTTCACTTTCATTCAATTAACAATCATTTTACACATATAGACGTCCAGAGGCAGTGCTGTAAATCTATTTGATCATTATTAGGTGTGTTCAATGGGCCTCACAGAGGGCTGCTGGGAAACTAAGGTGGAGAATATACTTTTATGGTGCTGTTAGGACACAGCACGATTCACATCTGTCTGTGAGATCTGTTGGCTGTAGCACAAACACACAGACCACCATACTCCCTTGTGACTTCTAACTTCCTCCCATCCAGCTTGGGTTCCCTGCGGGGGGTCGACAGCCAACTGCATTATGGTCTGTCACCAGGAGATAAACCAAATGCTGCAGTGATGACATCATCTGTCTGTTTGTTTACGCGGGGCAAGGGGGGAGATGGGAGAGATGGGAGAGATGGGATGAAGGAAGAGGGAGAGATTGGGAACATTTGAAGAAAAGTGGGGTGCAATCTTCATAAGACGAAAGAGAGATAAGCTGAAGTAGAAAGGAGAAAGAATGAAACAAGCTGCATTCATAAACCCTGAATAAGCAAATTTAACCCACTTTGCCTCTTCAGTTTGTTTAGCCCGCAGTATGTTCACTGAATAATCAAACACTCACAGTTTGCGATTACTGGCTGTTTGCTTTCAGAACACAGCTGCTTAGTCTATAGATGAGCTTTTCAATTAAGTGCAACTTCCATCTGTGTATTATTCTTGGATGTTAACAGATATGTCAGTACTGCTTGGGTTAGTCTCATTCAGGATCTCAGAAAATACAGATCTATTCTCATCTGGTTTCTGGTCTTATTCTGGTTTTGGGTTTTTATCATCAATTGGTTTGGTTTGGGGAAAAGGTAATGACATATTTTCTACATACTGGATTTATGAGGTTCTTCCAGAAAAGACATATTTCAGTTATGGGCACTGTATATGTTGTTTGGCTACAAAAATATTACTGTAACGGGTAGCAGGTAAGTGGAGGACCCAAGTGCAGACACGCAGACAGGAGTTGCTCCAAAAGGTTTATTGTTGCCAGTAAAGACAGGCAGGTAGGTAATAGGCACATAGGGAAACAGGCAGGAGCACATAGAACACAACGACATGAAACAAGGACAATGAACCAACAAGACACAAAGGGAGCAGACAGGCATAAATAGACATAGGACTAACGAGGGAAACAGAACCAGGTGAGACACGAGACACAGGTGAGGCAAATCAACAGATAATCAGACACGGGGAAAACACTAGGGCCGGACAAGAGACAACAAAGAGTCCACATCATGACAATTACAAGTAAATCATAACAAATATCTTGAAAATGATACAAGTACAGCACACACAAAAATGCACATCAACTGTGCTACATGCAATAAATTAAATACTAAGAACATGTTTTTCTATCTGAAAAGTACAGACTTATGTCTTGTGTAATTTGCATTATCAGAAATGGTGACATAGAGACACAAAAAGAAAGAAAACATTCTTTCAAGCACAGAATGCAAGAAATTACCACTGAGTAAACTTCACTTTAGGTTAAAGAATAATGAGCATCTTCAACATATGCACATACAAAGTAAAGGCAAGTTTCTGATCCAATGAAGGCATACTTTGCATAAAGCACGGGTTCTGATAAACAAAGCAGAACTATCATTGGGACTAAACATTAGCAGTTAACATTCAGTTCTTAAGTTAGCCAACACATCCACGGGGCTTTAGAAAGACCCACATTTTTTTAAATACAGTAGCAACCACAGGAACAACAACTTCAGTGTCTTTTTGAAGTCAGAAAGAATGTTAGCTAAAACATTATATCATAAATAACTCTGGTGGCTAATAACTATTGTGAACCAATTATTCAGTTTTGCTCCCGACATTCTTAAGATGTACATCTTGATAGTCAACTGCAGATCGTAGCTTTGAGGTGGGAACTCACAATGATGCTATGCTCTTTAAAGTAAGGTGAAGTCAGAAAGATGGGAGAATAGAATACATATGTCTTAATCACAGAATTCCCCAAATCAACATTTTAACATCCAAATCCTCTGTGTCACGCTTCCCACATGGTTAAAAAACAAAAGACAGTCCTCATTCCCCTGAAAATAAGAGTGGAAGTGGTCCATGAGGTGTACATGACACACTTGGAAGTTTCCTGTCTATGCATAATAATTCAATGGTTAGAGGTCTGAATCACTCATATCTGTGGTGTACTGTATCTAATGGATGTGGAGGTGGTTAGGGGTCATGTTGCTCTCATGCTCTCTTGTGATTTTCCTGCATGTCTCCAAAGCAAATGGCGATGAGTGATGTCACACAGAGGGGGCAGATATCAGAATCTCCAGGGGGGTGGATTCAGATTTTTTACTTGTTTGCTTGAACAGAGTTATCTGTAACATACATGCCACTAAATATGCACATTTAAAACGCAGAAATCAACACGTGCATTGCCTGTGTGTGTAATGTCTTCTCATACATGACAGTTAACCACTACTGAGCAACTTCATCTTTAGATGTTTAAAGACCGCCTCTGTTAAAAAAAACATCCCAGATACCGAGAGACAAATGTTGACAGTAGCTGCTCCATCGGCTACTGAATGGATGAAGGATAACAGGACAATAATTTTGCCTACTCCGTTGCACAATGATGTATGACCATTTTATAAATACTGAGATGTTTTTGAAGATATCCAGAACTAATCCAGCTAAGAAAAGTGTGGAGTCTGAACTCCTAATCACTCCATCTTTCCTCACACTGTGACCTCATCTCCCTGGAGGAGGGGGGGGCGGCTCGAAGAGGAGGAAAAAGAGAGGAAAGCAAGGGGGAGGGAAACAGCAGAGATGTTGACAGAGATTAGAAATGTATTTGTTTCCTTTTGTATAATTTAAGGTTTTTTTTATTTTTATAAGACACGTAAGCAATCCTTATTGTACATCAAGTGCACACAGTGTAGACTGATGGCAAATACTGCAGCTCCAGCAAAAGCAGCCCCAGAGACACAACTATTGTGAAATAGAATAAAAGGGTGACTAAACTAAAATTGTGGATAAAGCGTGTGGGCCTCCATCTCCCTAGAAAGGTGTAGCTGTGTAGCGGTAGACTGATAGTTTAATCCGTGCCTCCTCGTACCTCTCTTCCACCTCTTCTCCTTCACCATAGCGTCATTGTGGGTTCCCACCCCTTGCCTTAGAGAAACAAAATGATTGTGCACTCACTTATCAACTTATAAAGTCTGCTATTTTCCAGTTTAAACCAGGAAAGCTGATATGATAATGATGGCACAAGTTGATGAGTGGTGATTTTTTTACTTCTAAACTTGATGGACAACTGGAAAACAATGGAAAAAGCAAATTCTGTATAAAGCAGGTATTGGTATAACGTCCGTTTATCAAGCATATTGTATACAAATGACTGTACAACATTCTGATTAACAACAAGAACAAAATGTGTACAGACCTTCATGGTGCCCAGGGGATGAAACCTGGTGATCTCCTGACTTTTCCTCTAGTGCCACAATGAGGTCGACGTTTGTGGTTTTGAGGGATCTCATCTCACATCTTGCCATCATCAGGTAAAAAAAATTAATTTGTTCAATACTTTGGTCATAGCTAAATACCTGCAAAACTAGCTGTACTTTGTCTTTAGTGCTAATTAACAAATGTTAGCATGCTAACGCACTAGACGAAGATGACGAACAACATTATACCTGCTAAGCATTAGCGTGTTAGCTTTGTCATTGTGAGCATGTTAGCATGCAGTTAGCTCAAGGTACTGCTGTGCTTAAGCAGAGCTTCACAGAGACGCTAGAATGGCTGTAGACTCTTAAGTCTTGTTTTAACACCCATTTGAGCCTTTTTTGAGCCCCCTTATCGACCCATTACAACATAATTGGTCTTGAAAGAGGCAGCCTCTCTGTGCACTCTCAGGCATCATGTGATACACAACAATGGAACTTAGGAACTTTCTTGAAGAAACCTTATACTTTCCATACTACTAAATGTGCTTAAAGTGAGAGGAATCAACAAAGAAAAAAAGGTACAGAATATAGTTGGAGACACATCATCATCAACATTAAAGGTGCAGTGAGTGCGCTAGAGGAATTCAAGACATTTTAAAAATGGAAAATACTGTGTGAAAGGAAGGCTGGAACAGAACAGTGTAAGACGAGAAGAGCAAACCAGCGGAGACTTCTCCTGGGATGTTGCAATAATATGAGAGGAAAGGCCCGTTATTCAGTGCAAGGACACTTCATGATGCTAAACCACAGTGATAGAGAGGGAGACAGAAGAGAGAAAGACAGGACCAGACGGCACCTAAAGATTTTCAGAGTAACATTTGGAGAAGATTTGGAGAAAGGCTTAGAAAGAAAAAGTTGGATGAAAATGTGCAGCAGCTGTGCTGAGACTTTGCAGCTGTGACCCCTTCACTCACCCTTGTCCTCCCTCTCAGGATGATCATTCTGAATGTGTTGTGTAATGTAGTCACAGAGTTACAGTATGATTTCCGCACATCAACATAAAACGTCACTAGCTTTGCCCAAATTTCTCAACTCTCCATTCACTTTCATCATCTCGCCTCATTTTCACTCACTACCTCTTAGGATTACTCACCCCCCACAGCCTTGAACTCAGATTGAAACCTTCTACAGAGATTTCCACTCTTTTCAACTTAAACTTTCAGCTTTCCAACTTTCTTTCTCTCTCTCTCTCTCTCTCTCTCCCTGATTTCTTTTATGCACTCTGTCCTTTTGCTTTTGCTTCTCTTCTCTTCTCCTCCCTTTCTGCTAAATCCCAGTTGAGAAGTTAACTGGAGACAAAAGACATAGAAATTCTTACATTATTTAATTAAATCATACACTGTATATGCTGTACAACAAGAGGCATTTACATGCTCTGTGTAAGGCCACTCACAGTGTTGGTTTAATGCAGATCAAAACAGCCTCATTGACCATCTTTTCCTAGCTCAGGGTGTTATTGCATACTGGAAATGATTGTCACAATTTTCATTGTGGCCATCGTGCGTGATTCACTTTTAATGGCAAATTACCACTTAAAACCAGTCTTTATAACCATAAGAATGTGTGTATATTTGCATGTGAAGCCACAGCGGACAGTTAGCTTGCACAATAACCAGATAATGGCTTTAAACTGGGATTTCCGGCTTCATCATCCCTCATCACAGCATTGCAGTAGCAGCAGTGGTTTAAAGATGGTAACCGCAGGGATGGGATTTTGGGGTTTGGGGTAGTCATGTAAGGGTAGATAATGAACTGCTGTAAATAAATGATTGACTTTTTCTGCAAAAAAAAGCTACTTTACCGTATTTTTGGACAAACTTAGAATGTCAAAGTATGAAATTCTTGTCGATGGAAGAATCAAAGAGTCATTATTACGGCATGATACAAAGACACATATTGTTTCCCTCTCCTCTGCTTTGAGGCCTGAAGTTGACTGTACCTCTGCGGTACAAACTTCGCAATTTTCTGTTGTCACGAGCACTAAGTTCAAGTTCAACACAAACACATAATGCTGTCAATGCCTCCACGGATAATGCGAAACACACTCAAAGTGTAAAATCACTGTCAGTGGTATATCACATGACCTTTTCACCTCCTCACCTTTATGTGACATCGCCATCCAACAAACATGTCCCTATACAGATGAGTGTGTTCTGAGGGTGTAGGGGAGAAAGAAAGAAAGACCTCAAAGTGAGGATTACTGTCACAGGAAGATTAGTTGTATATGCAGACAGATAGACAAGCAGATTGCATTTACACTGCAGGTCTGTAACTGAAAACACATGTGCAGCTTCTCTGCTCAGATGTGATGTTTCCTCACTTCTTGAGATGGGTACATTCGTAAAACAAGTACCTTCACAAAAGGTGAATGCAGTGCTTGTGTCAGGAGGATGACCTGCATGTACATCCTTTTAAATAAGATGACTCAGACCTTTATACGGACAGGAATAGTGTCTTTTCAGTTTTATCACACTTCTATGTCTCTCTTTCAAAAAACAAAAAAAGAAAAAGAAATCCCAGACAGCCTGTGTTTCAGAATGTCCGTATGCAAGCCAACAGATTTCCCATGCATTGGACAAACAGATGGATCCTTATACTATGGCGCATCAAAATAAGTTCCCCTGTAACTGATCATTGTCTACTGGTGTGAAGCAAATGCTCAATAAATGATGGTGTTAAGACAAATTTCACGGTAGAGACAAAGGATGCCAACATGAAATCTCTCTAACGCCTCGAAAATGTGTCCACACTGTAGATTTCCTGACACACATAAGATAACCCACATGGCCTTAGTTAGAGAGCCTGCACCACCTTTTCACCACGGCTTGGCTGACCACCAGACTGATGATGAATCTGTTTTACTGCTGTAACAGTTGAGCTCATGACATTGAAGAGGAAATAATGACACCCAGTGTGCTGTTTTTCTTTTCTTTTTTCAGGAATGGATCACTCTGAAAGCAAATTGCTTTAGAATGTGAACCACACATCGAGAGTCGACGACAATCGGTGCAGTATGTCTAGTCTTTTATTCTCAAAGGCATCTATGGTTTGAGTTTTATTATCTATGTAATGTCTGATTCAAAGACAAATAAAAGCCAACCTCCTACTGATTATAGCATTTCATTGTCTTTTGATTGACAAAAACATAAATGATCATAAGGTGGACATTGGGGGGTGTTCAGCTGAGGCTTTTCTTTCTTCTCAACCATTACTTTCGATGACATGAAATTAGTTTACAGTACAAGTTTACATACAACTTATTGTATGTCATCTCCTATCCGTTAAACATAAACTACAAAGTATACAGCATATACAATGTTGTGACCCAGTCTCACAGGACCATTGAGTGAAGGGACTTTGCTGCAAAAAAACATTAAATGTGAAATATCTCATGTGAATAATATTTCATCCATGTCATTGATAATAATCCAAAGACTGTATGGAAGTGGCTGCATCATCATCATGGGGGACATATATTTTCAAATGTGGCTGACTCAAGAGACTCCCAAGACAACTGTTTCTATTACTGTAAAGGAATTCAGGGACTCACCATGCATGAGTGTTCCAACCTCAAAATGTGTCTAGAGGTGACTGAAGACATGGCAGGAAGTTTGCACGCATGGAGAGGGAAAACAAATCAGTGATTATGCAAAATAGAAGCATTACTGCAGGTTTCCATTTACAAAGTGGTCACTATTTACAATATTTACGACAGAAAAAACAAAATGCCAAACAAAACCAAACCCAAATGCATTGCAGACTTAAAAGGGGCTTTTCTAAAAATGCATACAATTGGAATGTACCCCAGGCTTCCCAGTCATGACGCTAGGAAGTACTGAACAAAGCAGTCACTAAGGGAAATAAGCAAAGCCAGGGACCGATGAAGAGCACTCTTCTTGCTTTATATGGTGTTTAAGACTTAAACTGGACAACCAGATTTAATATGAGCCGATGAGAATGAATCTGGGAAGTACAGGAGAAAGGAAACAACTGACAGAGTGTGAGCCAGAGAGAGGAGAAAAGCAAGAGTGAAAAATAAGTTGACCTCTTGACTTGCAGATTATAGAAGTTAGCTTGCATCACAGAGGAACAATTTCAATAAACCCCCTGGACATATAAACACTTTCCAGACATTGAAACTTTAGGCTGCTTAGACTTTCCAGAGACTGACGCCATTGACCTAATTCCTGCAGATCACCACCCGGACTGTGTAAAACCTATAGAACAATATACTGCATAGCATCAATGTCCTGTAGTGCTGCTTAAACAACATGAACCAGTAATAAGGCGGCACTTGATGACAATATCACTTAGCAATGAAGACATAGACCCCAAGATTTTTAATGGTAGCTATGAATTTGTGCAAAACGGCTTCCTTTATAGTTAAAGAAACAATTACATCAAAATAATACATTTACATCTAGTGAATTGTCATGGATAGGACATCAGGGCGGTGAAGTGATGTCTTACAGCTGGAAAAAGTGCTCTACATGTGTTCTGCATATATACATTGTTTGTTTCAAGCACAAAGCAATCAATTGATTTAAATCAACTTTCAAGCACACCTGGGACTCTTGGGTAGACAAGATTTACAATTTCTACAATTTGGGAAGAAGGTTGTACCAGTGACTAAGGCAACAGTAGAATTATAGGAGGTCTGAGAAGTTTAGCTACTGATGGTGGATTTTCTTTTCTTCCTAGATGACATTTCAAGAGAGAGCAGATGGGCGCCTGTGGCCAACAGGGTCCTAAACCCTAAACTTTCACAGTAACTTTAACCTGGTGGGGTAATAAAAATCTGCTAATGGGGCATTGCCTCGGCATCATAATTTCAAAGATACTTTCAAGTTTGTTTACCTCAGTGTACGTTGCATGGAGACAACCATAGCATTTTTGAAATCACATTTCTGTCTTATCTCATAGTTTAAAAAAAACCGTAAGAAGAAGAGTTTATGATGTGGAATTTGCGTAAACATCTTTGTTTCATAAAAAGTTTGTCTGCCTCACTTGTACGTGCTGCGTGGGTAGTCGGTCTCTTTGTTGCACCTCCCTCCTCCGGCTGAAACTAAGCCATGCCCAGATAAATCACTCCTACAGACGGGTAAACTGCACACTGGGGCCGCAGACTGGAGAGGAGCGGACTAAACGGGAGGTTGGAGCGCTGCATTAAGTAAGAGTTGCACTGGAACCGACTTCTCTCCGTCCCCGGTGAAGTAAACTTTGCACAAGGAGCACCTGCAATACCACATTCTGCAATAACCGGGCGACTCGCATTGAACAGTATGTCCGGCAGCACCATAGCCAGGGTGCTTGTTGCGCTCTGTATCGGGAGCGCGGTGAACTGCATGCCCAAATTGACTCAGAGGGGTCGGCGACAAGCGCTGCAGCATCACGTCTCCTCAGTCTCTCAGGGTAAGTTTTTTTCCTTATTATAGCCTACACTGATGTCTTGTAGTAATCAATGGTTACCTATTCTGGGTCCTGGGGCCACCAGAGGGCACTTAGGGGACTTGATAGAGTTTGAGGGATGACGAGTTAATTTCTGTCATGTGTTTGACACTTTTAGTTGTTGAAATAGAAATAAAATGTATATAGTCATATCTAACAGGACACATCTTTTCAGATCGTGTCCCTGTAGTCTCCCGGGTGTAATGTGTAGCCTACAATGTGTGTCGGGTTGATAAACGCCACAAAAATTATAATCGGTTGTTAATCTCTGATCTTGGAGTCCCTGTACCCAACAACTTTTCATGATCTCCTCAACTTCATCCGTGCGTGAAGGATAAGGATAAAAGATTCAGAGAGAGAGAGAGAGAGAGAGAGAGAGAGAGAGAGAGAGAGAGAGAGAGAGAGAGAAAAGAAATAAAAACACTTGGCTTCAATTTTAAACTTGGGGGGGAAAAAAGGAAAATGTTCCTGGCATGTGAAGTCATGAGATCTGAACAAAGAACATGCCTGGTGGGGGAGAGAGAGAGAGTAAAAGTGGATAATATTCTCCACTCTGTGCAACTGATTTATAACTCAGCCCTGGGGGCCTTTGAAGTCAAGTTAACACATCCGTTCACAGACATGGGTTAAGTCTTGTCCCACAATAGAATGTTTATTCCAATGTAGGGTTTGCTTATTTTGGTATAAAAATGCCAGTAATACTGTCTATGTGTTTTGAAGTTATGGTCAGGGCTAGACTATTTTCCAGTGACTGCATTTGTCTTTCCATTTTAAAAAAAGGACACAGAAAGCAGGTACAATGTTTATGGGTGTGTTCGGGTGGGGTGTGTTTTTTTTGTTTTTTTCTCCCTCACATTTTCCCTATTCTGTATGTGTTTTGGTGTTGGACCAAAGGGGGGTTGGGTGGTAGGCGGTGCTTTTTATTTGGCCTCCTGCTGCCTGATTAAGAGTACAGTCTAGACCTGTTTTATATGAAAAGGTGCCCTGAGATAACTTTGTTATAATATGGCGCTATATAAATAAAACTGAATTGAATTGATTCTAGTTTGTACCAAAGTCTAATCAGCTGTTTTTTTTTTTCTGTCCTCTTTTTTTCTCCTGTCAGATGGTTGTAAAGAGAATGGTCACAACTATGACATTAATGACCAGTGGGAACGGCAGTATAGGGGCAGCACTCTGGTCTGTACCTGCCATGGAGTCGCTGGCATCAAGTGTAAAAGCAAACCTGAAGGTTAGTTTGTGTTCTGATCTCAATTTCACATCAGTCCAGCTTCATTTCTCTCTTCCTTTAATAAAACACACCTCTTTCCCATTGTTTTCTCCCTGTAGCAGAGGAAAGGTGCCACGATAAGATCACGCAGCAGTACTACACTGTGGGAGAAACTTATGAGAAACCCAAGGACGGCATGATCTGGGACTGTACCTGTATCGGGTCTGGGAAGGGCAAGATCAGCTGCACCATTGCCAGTAAGTCTGTGTTTCTATGAGTGCTTGCTCTTCAAGGAGCACAGTTAACTGTTCTAACCCCAGACCACACATCCTAGCTCATGTGTTTCTGTGTATATCCTGGTTTCCCAGGCTGATGCCAGTAAACTGGTTAATCTCCATATTCTCCACATCTGATTAGCAACTGGTGCTGTGCAGCTGTTAGCAGTTAGCTGGGTGGTTAGATCATGGGAGAAATGTCTGTGTGTGCCATGAGTTTGTGTTTCTGTGTTACTTTTCCTTTGGTTTCTTTCTGTGCCAACACACACACACACACACACACACACACATATGCATATTAATCTCTCTCTAAAATCATCCTTTTTCCTTCTGTCTCCCCAGATCGCTGTCATGAGGGTGGGGCTTCGTATAAGATAGGGGACACCTGGAGGAGACCCCATGAAACAGAAGGCTACATGTTGGAGTGTGTCTGTCTGGGTAACGGCAAGGGAGAGTGGACCTGCAAACCTGTCGGTGAGTCATTCAGACTAACAGATGACTGGATTTACCTGGTCGGAAAGCTGGCTGAATTGTCTGCTAGTTTGCCAGAAATTTTGTGATGATGGATTATGTATTATTCACGCTCTATGTTTTACAGTTAGCTAATAAATAAATATTATTTTTAGAGTGTGTTTTCTCAGTGTTGTGTATACAAGGTTTGATTAGTGAAAAAAGATGTTTCCTGCAGCTGAGCGTTGCTATGACAACACGGCGGGAGTTTCTTACGTTGTTGGGGAGACATGGGAGAAGCCGTACCAGGAATGGATGATGGTGGACTGCACCTGTCTGGGAGAGGGAAGTGGACGCATCACATGCACCTCCAGAAGTAAGAAACCCTACATTTATTTCTTTGTCTCGAGCTGTCACCTCCCCACCTTTTCTATATTTCCTTTTTGTTTGTTATTCAAGATTTCTCTTTTTTTGTGCATCTTCTATCTGCACAATGTAACTCTACTTGTTCCAAAACAGACTGGGTCATTGACAGCCACACAAGCAGAACATTTAATAAATTGTTGCTGAAACGCTTTTTCACGTGTCAATACACAAATCAGCGTAATCCTCATCGATTGCCACACAGACATACTCTAAAGAACTAAAGGCAAAGTGTAGCTTGCGATTTGTTGGAGGATTTTAACATTCTGTGGAGGAAATGTTTACCAGTTGTGTTTCCAATTAGTAACATTACTTGCATCCTTAATGATGCTGGCTGATGCAACCGATGAAAATGAATGTTATTCCCTGTTGGCTTGCCGTCGCATGCAAGACTTCAGGGTGGCCCTGGGTGTTTTTGTAGTGGAGGTTATCAATAAATTGTTGACATGCATGTGTTCAACAAGTTATCAACAGAGTCACAAAGCACAAACATGGAAACAGCTGGTGGCCAGGTGGAATCATTCCTCACAGTAGACTTTTACTCGTGCACTCTGTACATTAACATAAAAGTTTTACCATTATTCCCATCTAAAGGTTTGTACCAAAAGGGCCACATTGCTGTCTCGCAGTTTCCATTTATTTGTAATTAATTTATCTTGTTCCCTTCTCTCCTAGATCGCTGTAATGACCAGGATACTCTGACCTCCCACCGTATTGGAGATACCTGGACCAAGACAGACGCCCAAGGCCACTCGCTCCAGTGTCTGTGCACAGGGAACGGCCGAGGGGAGTGGAAGTGTGAGAGACATGCTTCACTTCACACCACTGGCCTGGGTGAGAAATGATAATAACCCTGTGGAGAGAAGAATGTATACCGGAGACAGATAAGAAGTGCCAAGTGTCCCAAGTGCTGATGTGAGAAAGACGTGTCTAATTCGTGATCATGACCTCATGAGAAAGACAGACGGGGAACAGGGAAACGAAGAGGGAGAAATGAAATGTGCTTGAAGTGATTATTGGGTGCGAGACAGAAACATATGCTCGTTGTGACACAGGGACAGTAAAAAACTTGGGGCATAATCCTTGATGAACCGGTGCAGTCCTCTTGCAGCCCAAATGAAAGCCAGACTTTATTTTATTGTGTATGTTATACAATGCTCTGTGTTGTTTTATCTACATCATGACTTAATAAGTCATTTTTAATTCACGAAGTTGTGTGGCTCTTTGATATTATTGCTGCCCCTGACCTGAATCCAACGTTACATTTCAGGCACTGGCTCTCGTGTGATCACTAACATCCAGCCTGCGGTCTACCAGCCTGCGGTCTACCAGCCTGCCACCGTGCCTAAGCTTCCCCAGGAGGGACCCTGTCGGACAGATGCGGGTCTGTCGTACTTTATCGGCCAGCGCTGGATTAAGAGCCAGGGAACCAAGCAGATGATCTGTACCTGTCTTGGTAGTGGAGTCAGCTGTGAACAGTGGGGTAAGAGATGCTCTTTTGTCTTTACTTCACAGCATCCCAGTACAAAGTAAATACTTGCACAATCGTCTGCAACAGTGGGCTGTATGATTAGGCTGAGGAGCAATGAACACACAACCCAACACGTGAATGCAACTGTTTGCAGTGATGAGCTCTTGTCATATGTTTAGTCATATTTACTGTATTCGTGTGTGTTCCCGTCTTCACACAGATGGACCCGCTCCAGTGTACGGTGGCAACTCTGGAGGTCAGCCCTGTGTGTTCCCCTTTGTCTACAAGGGGAAGACTTACCACTCTTGTACCTCTGATGGACGCAGTGATGGACAGCTCTGGTGTTCCATCTCCTCTGACTTTGAGGCAGACGAGAAATATTCTTTCTGTACAGAGAAGAACGGTGAGCAGATGTGTTGAATATTAGTAAAGGCGGGAATTGTGTAGGTATTTTGAAGTGAAATTGGTAGGTGACAAGGGATGAACAATTGTTTTTATATTAAGACCTTGATTTGGAAGAGTGCCAGAAAATTAACTCTGTATATAATTAATGTTACTTCTGTGAAGCTATTGGCTGTTGTATGTTTAATATGCTCTACACATACTGGTGTAACGTTACTGTATATTATCATTTTGACGTTTGAAGATAGAGAGTGTCTATTTTTGCTGTTCAGAAAGAAACAGTGGTGAGTCTTTCTCTAGAAAAACAATCCAGCTAATATCTAGCTAGCATCTAGCAAGGGAAAACTTCACCATAGTTTGTGATTATGCTCGGTACAAACTTATCTTGTTTAAAACTACGAACATATACATTAAAAACATTAACTGTATTGGGGTTTTGCCCATACCGATAACTCATAGTGATACCAATGTATATGGTTATTGTGTTTTTCTTTTAACAGTAATGGTGGCAACACGAGGCGGTAATTCTAACGGAGCTCTGTGCCAGTTCCCCTTCCTCTATAATGGCCGAAACTACACTGACTGTACTGCAGAGGGACGTCGAGATGGCATGAAGTGGTGTGGCACCACAACAGACTATGATGCAGAACAACGTTATGGGTTCTGTCCCATGGCTGGTAAGTCTGTGTGGTGTGTGTGTGTGTGTGTCATTCAAATGTCAATTTTAAAGAAAACTGAGGAAAACCTTTTTTTTCCCACACACGTGAGTTTCGACAATGAGACACCTGAGATCAAGTAATAACCAAATGTCACCATTGATGAAATGTTTCAAGTGCACACTACAAAACGTTTACAAAAGGTGCTGGACAGAAGGACATGTGAAAAATGGGAAAAAAATAGAGTCTGCACACTAGATAATGCTCCCATGAACATTTATTAGTAGGCCTATACCACCATGTGGCGTTTCGGGTACACACTACAACATGAGACAAATGTCTTAAGATCTATTCACTTTAGTGTTAACAAAAAAGGTACATTTTCAAAGGGTAAAAATGCCAACTTAATGTGGCTAGATGGCCAAAAGAAAGGGAAACAAACATGTTTCAAAATGTATCTGCATTACGGGGACAGCCTGGCTAACTGGCCGACTGCGGATCAGCTCAGCAGTTTGCTAGCCATGGGGGCCATAACGCGATTAGCACGGCTAATTGCAGTGTCCCTCCCAGTCTTAAGTGAAATGTATCTCCGCCCAGTCTGAAGGAGTTAACATGACCTTTGTATTAAGCACATTCTGTGACGATGAAAAGAGTTGATAGGTAACCTTATTTTGTTTACATAAAAGCTATTATCAGAGTGATGTTAAAGAAGGAGTCGGGGCTGATGGCACAGATAAAAATCTAATTTACACTTCTTACACCTTTTATTTATAGCGTAGCCAAATTCACATTGAGGCCACTGTTGCCTTGTAAGAAATGTTGTGTTGTATAGGTGTCAATTAGGTCTCCATGGGTAACAAAAGAGGCTGAAGCCAGTGAAACACTAGGGGGTCATTGACACTGCACTAACGTCTGTGAAGGAGTAATTAAATGGTAATGATGATACCAACATGCAGTTAAACAAAGAGTACAAACTATGAAAATCTTGTAGTATTTAATGTCTAAATAAGCCTAATAGTTTTTTAATTTATAAACCACATAATTATGTCGGATAGTAAGTTGGGCAGTAAGGCTTTAAGTCAAAGTTTGTAGTAGATGCCGAAGCCAGTTAGTACAAACACAGCTGAGTGGGTCTTTGGTATTGCTGTGAATGTCTTCAAAGGGGGACCCAAGCTAGCTAATGTCTTCTAATCATATTTGTAGAGGAACACAGAGGTTTATCCCAGGCACTGCTTGGATTTAGTGTGTATGATCTGAGTGCAGTCAGATGTAGTGACACTATAAAATAATATCCACAAATAGGAAGGAAGGGTAGCTATAATTTAAACAAAATATCCTTCTTATCGCTGCCTACTTCAAAGTAGACTTGAAAGTATACAGATGGAAGATGGAATAGTCTTTTTGGCAGCAGGCTGTAACATGTGCCTGGTACACAGTGGAAACATCTACAGGACTTATCTGAGAAAAAGTAGTCTTTGAAAGAAAAATGGAGCACTGGATTCATTCTATCTCATAAGAACTTATCTTTCGTAGTTTTTTTTTTTTTGCAGCATGGCAAGACAGATAGGCGATCCTTTTTAGAAGTTCAAATATTTGAAACTTGTTTAACTTTGCTCTGAAGTCAAGAGATTCTGCTGTGTGCAGATGTTTAGAGTCGACACATGCACATGTAGACATTGTATAGAATAGTAAACCTTGTGCTTTTTTATGATTAATTTAGCAAGTACATAGCAAGTAATGGGATAATGGATTGTACTAATTTTTTTTTTTGTTTGTTTTTTTAAACCATAATTTTCTTCAGAATTCTTTTATATGCCTACTTCAGTCCTGGGACACACCTTTGGGCTGACACCCTGTCATTAAAAACACCCTGGGGGATGAAAACAGCATTCATGCCCTGTAGCCAGACTCAGAGCAGGTTGTCTGTGTTAAACTCAGTCCAGCAGTCAAAGCAGCAGGGCGTCTTTGATATTGACATTAATGACTTCACAGGGATTGTCAAAACAAACATGGCAATTGAGATGTTAATGGTGGTCTTTAAAGAACAGTAACAGTCTGGAGCCCCTTCTCCTCCACCTGTGGCAGTCCTCTGGAAAGATTGCTGGATAGGCTAATCTGGTGTCTGCCATGTGTTTTGGGATGGTTGGGCAACGGTCTCCAGCTGTGAGCCCACTGAAGGGGAAACCTCCATAATGCAAACTGCACCATGTACATCATTAGATCCACTTTTTTTCTTTCTACCTCCACAACACTCAAAACCATGGCCGTAATTACTTGTATATCAGTCCCTCTTCAAAATCAGGGGTGAAGTTTTCATTTTCCACCAAGAAAACTCTTCCTCAATTCAATATGTCGGCACCAGATCTTTGGTTTTTCCTCTGCATCTCAGAGTCTCCTGACATACAGGTATGTATAATAGGAGGTTGTGAATCTGTTTTGCCTGGCGGAAATTGTAGCTTCCTCAGTTGTTGGCTGCAATGTCCAAACAGCCAGTTAAGTTATAAATGGCCTCTTTCAGGGTCATGAAACCAGTGGTTCAGTTACCCTAAAAAAGTACTGATTGGTTTTAAAGAGATAAATGTAGATAGATTATAGGTTCTTAAAACAAGGTTGAGTTGAGGCCGAATACATTCAGACCGTAGATAACCCTTTGTAACTGGAACAGATTGAAGCTCATCTAAAGACTTTCCATGTCTGGAGAACAGACTGATTTAAAATTGTGAAAAGCACCAGATCACATTCCAGCTATAGACAGCTGGAAAGGATGGGGTGAATGCACACCCAGACATGGCCTGCAGTAATTTCAACAAACCGGGCAGTAATTAAAGAGAACATTTACAATGAAACAGAAATCGCATATGTTTTGCACATAATATTGGTCTGTAATGCCATAACACATGAACAATGCAGTTAACATTTCAGAGAAAACCTGGATTTTATTCATTGACTACTACTTTGAAAAATACTAGCTTGAATTGCATTCATTTTAAATTTATCACACACCTTTCAATAATGATTTTAGACCAACTGTGACATATATATAAAGAGTTATTTTTATGATTACAAAACAATATAAAATCATAGGGATTACACGTAGTTCAACTCTTGCTCTGATCATTCAAATTCCTAAACTAGCTTGAACCCCAGGCCAGGCCACTGCCTATCTCAAACCACCGCCCAGGTACTTGTCTATTCTGTACCATGTCCTAAATGTCTCCAGCCCCTGTATTTCTGCCCTAGCCTTGGTGCACAACCACCAAACCAAATCCACAGGATACTCCAAGAAACCAGGTGGTCTTGCTCTGGTCCAGATTCTGTCTGGCATAAAAAAGTCCAGGCTGGGCTCCAAGACAGCAGATCGGCCCTTTATGTGTACCTCCACCTCCCCACCCTTTGTGGAGAGTTAAACAGATATATCCACTGGCATGTATACATATCTGCTCTACAGCATCACTGATGAATAACCAATGAATGCTAGTTTTTGCCACCATTGTAAACTCAAAGGCTTCCTTCTAAGCTCTGCTGTATTCCTTCCTTTAATATGGATACAGGTCAACACTCACAAAAGAGGTTGGAATCTGCACTAAAATAGCCTCTGTTCAACAGTCAAATACCATAAACATTTTTTACACCAGGCGTGCAGTGAGGATACATAGTGACATTGAGAGAAGTTGTCGATGCATTTTCTTTCCCATGAACACACACACACACACACACACACACACACATTCACACATAGATGCAGGTCTCCGCCTGTCCCACCCACCTTCACAAACTTTCTATCTTTCCTGATAGAAACTACCCACTCTTTTAATTACAGGAGAACATATGGTGAACACACACAGCCATTCATTCATACACAAGGACACAAAACAGCTGTTTCTGGCTTTCAATCCAGGAAAATCTTCTTTCCTATGAACACAGGTGTTCTGTGGTGGTTGTATCCTCTACAGCCTTGTTTAGTAATTGTAGGGTAGAATCGGCGATCTCCAGGGAGGATCATTCATTATAGTGTGTTTGTGTTTTTATCTTGAAGTTGTTATGCACTGCTTGTGTTGGTAACAAGGTTTGTATGATGTGTTCATATGTGTTTGGATGCATGCCTGTGCGTCTGATTATTTTGTGTGTCGTCATTTGGTTTGTATTTTCAACTAAAGTTGTGTGTGAGTTTGTTTCAGTTTGTCCCCAAAAGTCCAAACTTTTCTGAAGAAAATGTATTGAGCGTTTCAGCAGCATTAAACCGACATGTTAGCATGCACTTTTGTAACTGGCTTTGTCCTGTGTGTTCTAGCCCATGAAGAAGTGTGTACGGCCAATGAAGGGGTGATGTACGCCGTGGGAGACCAGTGGGACAAACGGCACGATATTCTGGGTCACATGATGCGATGTACCTGCGTCGGCAATGGCCGAGGAGAATGGAGTTGTGTCGCTTACTCCCAGCTTAAAGGTGTGTGTGTGTGTGTGTGTGTGTGTGTGTGTGTGTAACAGCGAGAGACAGAATAGGTTACATAGACAAAACACTGCCATGACAGTGTGTGTGGGGTAATAATTAGAGAGTAATATTGGAATTCTCTGAGTGAAAAGGTGAAAGGTCACGTGTGATATAATCACTCACCTGCCAAAAGGTTAAAAGTGAGCCTGCACACCTGCACTTTACGGGGCTTTGGTTACACCTGCATCACATACACACAGTTCGGAAGAGCAGATGTGTAAAGGCAGAGAGGGACAAAAAGCATTCTCTTTTTGCATTTGCTCGTCCATGTCTTTTATATACCTATGTTTGTGCGTCTGCTGCAGACCAGTGTATTGTGGATGGTCTGACCTATGACGTAAACCATACCTTCACCAAACTACATGACGAAGGCTACGCGATGAACTGCACTTGCTTTGGACAGGGGCGAGGCCGCTGGAAGTGTGATGCCATTGGTGAGTTTACCACAGGTTTACATTTGATTTAATGGTGAAAACTCTGTGTCTTATCTTTTTTCCTATCTACTTGGTCTTTACTAGCTGTATAGAAGGTTCATAATTGGAAATGAGCAAGAGAAAAGAATCACCCAGTATAGACTCATCCCTACGCTAGCTACACAATTGCTAATTGGTCTGATGATTCTGTATATGAATAAGGTTGCGTCACTTCCTTTAACAGTCTCTTTAACAGAGATACAAACCCTCTTAATTTTCAGTGCTTGTTCAGGATTTGTGCCAGCTCCAAAACGCTTGTTGATGGTCCCTGTTGAATTACTTGGTTTTATGTGACTCTGCCCTCAGACCAGTGCCAGGAGCCGGAGACAAAGGCATTCTATCAGATCGGAGAGTCTTGGGATAAAGTCATCCATGGAATCATGTACAAGTGCTATTGCTACGGCAACGGCCTTGGAGAGCTCAGCTGCGAGCCCCAGCAGTCCTACCCTGGTAAGATCTTAAATATACATTTAGGTTTGGGTACTGTATACTGTTAGACAGATCAGAGAGGGTATCAGGCTATAGTGGGCAATGCTGCAAGTCAGTCGAGACTGCTTTATGGCAATATTGGATTTTTATAGGATTTTTGCATCAATGTGTTGAAGCAGCTTGAGTTGACAGCCATTTATTCATTCTTTATTTGTATTTAATTTGCTGTATTTAATATAGCCACATTCCTGTCTGGTTTTGTTGTAATATAAAAATCTTCTCCAGAAAATGTCCTATATCATGATATATATTGATACCAATTGATCAATCAAAATGTATTTATATAGCACCTTTCAAACAAATCAAATGCAATTCAAAGTGCTTTATAAGCGATATGCGTTATAGTAAGTTGTTGAAGCTTTGTGTCTTCAACCAGGAAACCCAGGTAGATGACAGTATGAAAGCTGGTGTAGTACAAGATAATGAATGGACAAAATGTTCACAGGAGCAGAATGTTTGTTTAAGTCACCTTGGAAATGAGGCCCTTGACTTTGATGTGAAACAGACCGAAATGGGAGGGGGTGTGATTTCCTCTTTTACAGATACACCCCCCACTCTGAGCCTTTGTTCCTGCTAGCATGTGGTACATCCCTTGTGCTGTTGCCACAGCTGTACAAAACACCACAGTGCACATGTATACAGCCCCCCCCCCCCCACACACACACACACACACACACACCTACCACTATACACACCTTAAAAGTCTGCTGAACAGTTTTGTGGATTTTAGTAATCACTTAAAATGTAACCTCATGTCTTAGATTTTAAGCCCTTAGCCAGGATAATTCAGAGCAACGTCATGCTTCATTGCACAGCATTATGTTGCCATGATGGTTAAGCTACGTCATTCCTGATGACTTGAAGCTAAGCTTGGCTAGATAACATCACGGCACACCAACTTTTTACAACAAAATCTTTCTCACGTTCCCCACACACTTGACTGTAAGTTTTCTCCTGCATGGCTCTGTGTCCTTTCACAGGCTTTGTTGTTTTACTTGTTAGCATTCTGCCCCCTTTGTCATTACAACTGACCACGTTGTGCTACCCAGTGTGCAATTTGTTCAGATTTTCAGGTACTTTTCTTTCTGGACTTTTCCGTTGGCTAGGGTTAGATACAACCTCTGTTAAGTTGTAAACAATTACTATTTCTCTGCAGCTTTCCTTGGTTTCTTGTGTTGTATTATTTTCTATGTATGGCATCCCTGAATGAAACAACATGTAATGTTGTTCGCATTCCTTTCCCGTTTCCCCTAATTCTCGGTAAAAAATAGTGCTGGGTGTTTGTGGCATATACTGTATGTATCTGCTATTTTGAGGAAACATTTTCATATATCCCACAGCATGCATAAATATGTCAGTATAGCTCTGAGTGAGGCTGTGACGCTACGCTAGTTGAAACAGAAGTTCGACAAGTGTTACGTAAAGGAACATTTGAACTGTTACTTGTTTACTCTATGTGTGAAGCAGGTTGACGGGAGACACAAAATGTAGGGCACTGTTCTGCCGTAAGTGGCCATAATAGCAACCAGCTGTGAACTTGCTCGGTGTGTGTGTGTGTGTGTGTGTGTGTGCCTAGGCATACAAAATACAGCATGCTAAGATTTAAGGGCAGCAAGAGGCAAATCCAGACTCCAAATCAGTTGGCTTACTGGTTTAAACACCATAAAAGGTAAAAATGGAAAACCCAAGTGAAGGATTTTTTAAAGGTTTTCACAAGTCTCAGATTTAGCCCTACATTGATAAGATCTTCTAAAAAAAATGTTGTTTTCTTTTCTGCCGTCTGTGTTTATCTCTCCTTGTCTGGGGTGCAATTTAATCTTTTGGGGCATTTCTTATTGTTAAGATGACTCTCAACATTACTTCCCTTTACTGTGGTCCTTATCACCACTTTGCTGTATCAGTCTGTATCAAGAATGAATGTTGTGTCTACGTGTGCAAAGTAAAGGGTGCATGCGTGTGTGTGTGTGTGTGTGTGTGTGTGTGCTTGTACTTGTTACACAGAAGTGTGTAGGTAATGCTGGGAGGAGAAGGCGTCTGTACATGCAGTACATCCACTGCAAGTGTGCATCCATTTTCATGCGCGTCCCACTTCTGATTCTACGTAACCCTTACCCCCGCCAGTGGCCTGTGGGTCTGTAATAGGCAGTAATTGGTCCCAGATTGTTTTTGAGGTTTGTGTATCTGCAAGCAACTTCTGGTTAACCGAGCCACTTGCTCAGAAACTTTGATTACAGGTCTGCTATTTGGAAAAGCGGTTAGAAAACCTCAGTTCTTTATAGAAGCTACCCGTTTCTATTAGCACAGCTTGTGTCAGGAGTCTGCTCACCACATGACTTCTGTTTACGTTAAAGATGACTTGATACCCTTTTCTCATTTCCGAAACCAGTAAAGATACTACAATTTTGATCTTCTGCTGATGAAGCTTAGTTTCATTATGATTGCTGGATTGATCAGGTAATAAACTGTCTTCATTTTCATGATGTTTGCTGTTTGCAGTAATGTCCAAAGTGGAGGAATCCTCACTGAGGTTAGAGATAGGAAATTAAAGGACAGTCTCTCAAAGAAAGTTGTGAGAGACTACAGGGAGCAATTTTCACTGTGAAATTATTCTACTACTTTTTTATTTGTAAGTGCAGCACAAATTGAACCATTCCTGCAGCAAAGTTAGCCTGTCCAAAAGAACAGGGAAGGTTAGAAACATGATGAAATAGAGAAGGTTAAAGAGTAGTGAAAGTAGAGTAAGAGGCTTCTCCCCTCCATCTGTTGAAATCTGGACTGGAATCTCACAGGGACGTGCTAGTTTTTTTTCTCACTCTTTCTGTGTTCTGTTGAGGAAAATACTGCTCCACACTCACTGATACTCACTCACTGTTAAAGAGGGTTATGTAAAACTCCAAGTTTTTGAAATTTGTCAGATTGTAGAGCCAGAATCTCGCCATATTAGATTTCGTGTCTGCTTGTCAAAGTTAAAATTTAAGTAAGATTTTTGATATTGAAAATGCCCCCTCCTATCTGTTAAATCTGTGCACAATATCACATTATGATACTGTCTTTAGTCTACAGTAGACCGTGAAACTCCTAGTCTGGTCTGTGTAACTGCTTACCCCTCTGTCTCTGTTTTTTCTCTCTCTCAGGTGGTAACCGTCCTGTCCAGGTGATCATAACAGAATCTGGAAACCAGCCCAACTCCCATCCTATTCAGTGGAATGCTCCACAGTCTGCTCACATCACCCAGTACATCCTCAAATGGAAAGTGGTGAGTTTACTTATTGAGCACCGCAGCATCGACATATCTAACATTCAACTCCTGTTCTGCATGCAGAGCTTTAAAATACTCTCGCTTCTCTTTTGTTCTCCAACATCCTCCCTCACATTTTACAGAAAAACACTCAAAGCCCATGGAGAGAGGTGCTGATCCCTGGCCATCTTAACTCCTACACCATCTCTGGTCTGAAGCCGGGCATCACCTACGAGGGTCAGCTAATCAGCGTGTTGCGGTTCGGACGCAGGGAGGTCACGCGCTTTGACTTCACCACCACTTATGGATCACGTGAGTTGAGGGAGTTGACAGATCTCAGTGTTGGTTTAGTTACCACATCACTGTTTAACCAACAGTATTGATGTTGACCAGTTTATTTGGCTACGTTTTCCATGCAAGCCGGTTTAGGCGTTGGTGTTTTTTTTTCCTGCATATCACTGCTTAATGTGCACTGGTTTGCAAAATACAAAATATGGAAGATGATATTAAAGACAGGGGTCTGGGAGTGTGCTTGCAACATCATGAAATCACAATCTTTTGTGCCCTTTTTCTATTCAGTTTGGTTCCTTAAATTTAACTTTTATTGAACCAGGAAATACTCAGAGATTTTTCCAGAGTGTCCTGTGCAGTGTTGTTGTGCCAGTTGTGATCTCAGAGGCAGCAAGTAGCCAACTCTCTTATTTTCCATCTCTGTCTTTCTCCTGTAGTGGCTACATCACATGGCGAGACCACCCAGCCTCCGCCTGTGGTCGCCATCTCAGAGTCGGTGACCGAAATTACCTCCAGCAGCTTTGTCATCTCCTGGGTTTCTGCCTCCGACACAGTTTCTGGTTTCAGAGTAGAGTATGAGCTCAGTGAGCAGGGACAGACAACTGGACAACCCATGGTGCTAGGTAAGTGCAGATATACACATATACAAACATGAATACATAAACATACAAAAATACTAGATATTATAGGTTTTGTATTGGAGTGGTGGCAAAAATATTGTGGCTTTATTTAGCTGTTTGAAATATTTAGATGAATAAAAACCAATGTGTTAATACAACATATTTTTCCCAACAGACCTGCCCCGTACAACTACCTCAGTGAACATTAATGAGCTTCTGCCTGGGAGGAAGTACACTGTTAACGTCTATGAGGTTACAGATAGTGGAGACGACAACCTCATTCTTACTACTTCACAAACCACTGGTTAGTAGGCACATATGCACACTTTCTCTTTCATTTTATATTCCTATCTCTCTTCTCTTCTGTTCTTTCCCATTCCAGGGTTATTAAGAGTATAATTCCAACACTTTCAAGGTACTTAAACCAAACATTTCCAGACTCTTGAAGCCTTTATCATCATCAACAAATATGAGGACAGGGTCGTTTCATTTCAAATATTAAAAGATTTTTGTACACCAGATATTGGCAATCAAGCATTTTTCAAGGAGTATATTTGAATTCAAGCATATTCCTAACCTTGAAAACATAACTGTTAAAATTAAGCATTTTCCAAACTTTCAAGACTTTGTACGAACCCTGCCATTCACATCTAGGGCACAGAAATTATAGGTGCTAGACTGAAATATTGTTTTGAATCCTAGACCTGCAAGCAGCCTAATGGACGCATGCCAGGGACTACAAATCAAGTGATCCACTATAAAAGCAGTGTTTGTAATTTTCCTTCTCACACTTGCACCCCATTTGTTCCACAGCACCTGATGCTCCTGCTGATCATGAAGTGGAGGATGTGGGAGAAAGTTCCATTGTGATCAGCTGGGAAAAACCACTGGCTCCCATCACTGGTATGCTATGACAATATTGTCATTCACCAGCTAAATCTATCACCATTCTGTTGCTGAGTTGAACCTCTGCTTGTTCATCTGTGACGGTTACCTGCACACAATGAACTGGATGGTCTCTTCTGCAACGCAGGCTATCGTGTCGTCTACACGCCATCAGTGGAAGGTGAAAGCACTGAGCTGACTCTCCCTGACACAGCAACCTCTGTGACTCTGAGTGACCTTCGACCTGGGAAGTTGTACAACATCAGTATCTACGCTGTGGAGGACAGCCTGGAGAGTGAGCCTATCTTTGTACAAGTCAACACCGCTGGAGATCCACTGCCAGGTAAAAGACTGAGATCAACCCAATTGTTATTTGGAAAAATTCAGTAAGCCTGAATCTTTTGAAGTAAGGTTTCTTTTTCTGTGTGTGTGTGTGTGTGTGTGTGTGTGTGTGTGTGTGTGTGTGTGCGTGTAAGAGAGAGAGGGTGAGAAAGAAAGTCTTTAGACCCGTTGGATTGATTCCTGGAGAAGCAATCTTTTATATCTGGGTCTTTTGCTTTCATGTGTGTGTCTTCAGGTTTTAGTTGCATGGGTTTTTAAGTTTTAATCTCTACCACCAGCTGTATACATACAAAGGCGTAAGTGTTATGGGATAATAACAATTGTTCTAGTATTGGTTTAAAAAGGTGACTTCCAAGAGATTAAAATGCATCTCTTAGGCACTTTGGTCTAATCATTTTCTTAGTATCTGGAAGGTTGTGGGTACTTTCAGATGTAGAGATTAATAAGCTATGGTAAATCCTGTCCCTGGTGTGCAGTGACCAAAAACCTGCTGATTGTGATCCTTAAATATCATCATTTAATCCTGCGTCCCCCCTCCTCTTCTGTATGTTCATACTAATTTGAGTTATTACTCTTGTCATGAGAGTCCCCCCCAGAATCAACCTGCAAGTCATCCTGTGGCCTGTTCAGTGATTTATGCAGAAGTTTCCAAGTCTCAATAGTTAGCAGTGAGGAGCTTTCCAATGGAAAGTGAAGTCATTGAGTTCACAGCTGTTGCGCTGTTGCTCGACTAGAGTTATGTAAAACTTCTCAGTCTGCCAGGTTGAACATGCTGTTGGGCCAGTCGAGCAGAAAATGCTGGAAAAGTGTAAAGATATTTGACCTAGTCGAGAGTGTCTGCTGCCATCTTTGGACAGACAACTGAGGCCCCCTATGACGAAAGTCGGTGCCAAGTGCTTACCTCAGATATCGTCATAGGATATGTTATCATATAATTATTATAGTATTGAACCAAACCAATACACACTTAAATTGGACTAATATTGTATATCTGGAAAGAGCTGTATTTGATTGAGTGTGCCTTGAAAGGTCAGGTGAACAGGGTTAAAGTTCAAATAAGGTTTGTTTAAAGTTTTGAGTGACAGCTCTATTTACTCATTTCAACCTTTCTTTTTTCTTTTCACCCCCCCTCATGTTATTATCTTATCCCATATTTGGCTTCACAAGCCAAATAGGTCTTCTTTCTTTTCTTTGCCCTCCACCCAGCTCTTCCTTACTAACTATTTGACGATGTTTGTGTGTGTTCCGCCTCCAGTCTGTCCAAAATATGAAACGGTGGAATGGTTTGACACTTTGTTTGCAGAAATTCTGTTAACATGGTTGCACACATGATATAATTATGTATGTATAAATCAATGTGTTTTGATGATGCGCAACATAAACGCGAAAAATTGTAGTGTTTGCTTTTGCAAAGGTATTCAATGACGTATCAAAGGCTTATATTTAAATCATGTTTTTGATCGACTGCAAGATAAAATGAGCCATGAGGTCATGGAATTATTTTAAACTGTATTTGAATTTAATTTCCCCATACCTTACTTTGTTTAGCAGACAATATTTGAAATGTCACCCAATGAATTTTAGTGGTAAGAGGCATCAACTTGTCTGTTACATGACAGAGGACTGAAACTGGAACTTATATCCTTGCATAACATAATCCTTACAGTATCGAAACAGCATGCTCTTATCTCAGCCTACATTTTGTATTGTGGCGAGTTATGGGTTCTTCCCTCACAAATGTTGTGTTCCTCCAGGCATTCACCAACTTTATTCTAACAGCTGCATAAGAGTTATTCCAGTTATTGAATGAGAGAACAGTCATCATTCACAGTTGGAATTAAGTTAATGCACATTAATGCGCATGCATTATGCGTACCCAAATGCACTTGGTGAGCAACTTTCTTTGGAATGAACGGAATGCCATGTTTGGACACATTATCCGTTGTAACACATGAATGCTTGTGCTTTTCGGTTCCGTCAAAGCAAAGTGTGGGACAGTTTTGTCATCAGGACTTTACAATAGCGTTGGACTCCTGAGAATCTTTTTTTATTCATTAAAATAAATGTGACCAAATGTTGGCCAAAGTTCATTCACCTAAATGGAGATTAAAGAATGAAGAACTTTAATGCTAAGTTTTATTTTTTTTTCCTGTCCACAGAAGAAGTGGCTTCTCCTACAGACCTGCAGTTCTTCCAGGTGTCAGATAAAAAAATCGTCCTGACCTGGTCCAGCCCGGGCAGTGACATCTCAGGTTACCGGGTCACCGCCGTCCCTGTTGATGAGTCTGGTTCTCCGCAGAGGGAGATGACTCTGCCTGTCAGTCAAAACTCCTACATTGAAGTGTCACACCTACAGCCTGGAACACTGTACCGCTTCAGTATCTACACCATTCGCAATGGAGAGGAAAGTTTACCGCTTATTGGGGAGCAAACTACAAGTGAGTATGACAGATGCCCTCAGGGCTGCAGGGTAATTACCATACACACAAAAATCTGTTTCTGCAAACTAGCAGCTGTGTGGAAGGTTGGAAAGCAATCTAGAAAAGTTCGATGTGTTTGGAAAATGGTTTGTAATGTATAATATATGTGATTACATACAGAGCTAAAACATAGGAAACCACCGATATGGTCCTCAAAACCCAATTTTCCCCTCTTTTTTAAATCACACTGTTCCATGTCTAACAGTGATAATTGACGTCTCTCTTTTTTAGAGCCTGATTCTCCCACAGATATCCATTTTGCCAATGTGACTGAGGACAGTGCTGTGATGTTGTGGTATGCCCCCCGTGCCAAAATCACTGGCTACCGTCTCTTCCTCACTGTTGAGGGCTCTAACCCCAAGCAGCTGCGCCTGCCTGCCCGCCTTTCTCAGTACACCCTCCTCAACCTGAAGCCTGATACAGAGTACTCGGCTACGCTACATGCAGAGCAAGAGAATACGCTGAGTGAAGGAGAGACCGCTGTATTTACCACTAGTGAGTGTCTGATGCATATACAAATCGGTATAAAGGGTTCTTGTGTTTTGGAACTCAGAGTTGTCCAGATTAGGGTTGTACCGATAGAATATTTGTTTGACAAAGTGAGGATACGATTTTAAAGTATCATGTTGCATCTGTCGTGTAGAATACCTGCACAAAATATTGGCAATGGTCAGCTTATAATAAATCCAAAAATATTAGTACTGGTATCGGCCCTCAAAAACTAAGATTGGTCATTTACGATGAGAAGAGGACATCACAGTTGAGTGGAAAGATAGGTGCAATCTTCTGACTATGCATGCACTCATATGTAAATGTACACACTGGGGGATGCTTATATCTTCTTGCATACCATGACACAAAAAACTGATTGGAACCCACTTTTACTCTCCGTGTGTTTGTAGACCCGCCAATGGGCAACGCTCCTCATTTCAGCACTGATGTGACTGACACCTCCATTATTATCTCCTGGACTCCAGTTCCCCGTATTGGATACAAGGTACACTCACTGCTAATACATAACATACATAACAAGTGTTTTTATATCCTGCCACCCACATATTCATAAATGTGACTGTGTTTCCCATTCTGTCCTTTAAAATTGTGTGATTGTCGTCATATGCAAATGATTTCCTTCCGCTTGCTGTGGAAAGCACATTCCAGTTATTCTTGGTTTGGTGTAGGTCCCATTGGGGTTAGATAACATGGGCACTATAGACCTCAGGGATAAATCTGATTGGTCAGAATATGTCACACCAGGGATGAGAATGTTCCGCTGGCTTCCATGTTCTTGGGAAAACATTGACCTCTGATCTTAACCTCCTGTACCCCCTGTGTGCATTTCTCTTTCAGTTGACAGTACGTCCCAGTCAGGGCGGAGAAGCCCCCAGAGACGTGACCTCTGACTCAGGAAGTATTTACATTTCTGGTCTGACTCCGGGAGTGGAATACACCTACAGCGTCCAGCCAGTCATAAACGGCCATGAGCAGGGAACCCCAATCACACGCCGTGTTGTCACACGTAAGAATAAACTAATAAATACTGACTCTTGTCACCTTTTATTCTTGTCTTTTCCTTTTATTGCCTGCTGCTTTCTTCCACTGCCTCTTCTTTAGCTGTCTTTTACTCTTATTCCTTTCCTCCTCCTCTGACTCCTCTTTTTCTTCTTCGTCTCCAGCTCTGTCTCCTCCTACTGACCTCAACCTGGAGTCTAACCCAGGTACCGGAGACCTCACAGTCCAATGGAACGGGGCCAGTACACCAGGTACCCACACACACCTGCATACCCGGATGTGCATGAGAAGATTAAGTCACACTGAACACATTAAAAAGAATCATTCTTACAGCTTAATAGCATGCCTCTCTTATGTGTCCTTTGATGAAATTGGTTGGAAATCTGTCAGTGAGCTACAGTGTCTTAAGACATTTTGTTGAAACAACTCTTCGCTGGGACGTTTTCGAAGTAAACGTCTTTCTGTTAGGCATTTTTTCTCAGCATCTAATTGTTCCTTATTGATACATTCTCTCCTGTTTCTCCCTCTGATTGCCCACCCCATGTACACCTTCCTCTTTTTTCTTTCTCCAACTCTCTCCCTCCAAGACATTACTGGCTACAGAGTGACATGCACTCCCACCAACGCGCAGCAAGGAAACAGTGTGGAGGAGTTTGTGGAGGCAGGGCAGAACTCCTGCACCCTGGAGAACCTCAGTCCAGGAGTAGAGTACAACATCAGTGTTGTCACTGTTAAGGATGACATGGAGAGCACTCCCATATCAACTACCATTACACCAGGTGAGTGAGAGGTAAACTCATAATCCTCGGGTTTTATTGGGTTTTTGAGACCGTGGGGTATGGATATTGAACATGAGTCGGGCTTGATTTTCATAATAATTTTGTTAGGGAAACTTTTGTGTAGGCAGGTAAGAGCAAACTGTCCTTCAAATTGAAATAGTTGAAATTAACATATTATTTTGAAAGTTAATATTACAAAAAGCACATTAGCTTTCAACATTTAACAGATACTAGCTCTGCTCTGTTAGCATCGCTGCTCTAACTTAGCACCAGCAGCTGAGGGACTTTGCAAAACAGTACCAGGACTGTTTGTGCAACACTAATGCTACATTGCCAGTGTATATATTAAGAATTTTCAATGGAGACGCTTCATTGAATAACTGTTGAAACCCCACTTGAAAGTAATATATACCAGGAAAAGCTGCCTTGCGTTAGATCTTCTATTGGTGTGATATGTTGAATATCTCACCCAATTGGATGTAGACCCTTTTTGTTGCTCGCCTTGACCACTGCTCCTGTCTTCTTGTCTGTTGGTTTCCCCTTTCTGGCCTTTGTGTCCAACCCCTTCCGCCATTGCCTGTCGTTTGTGTGGTGTTTCTGTTGTCTCCTCTGTTTCCTTCCTCTCCCCTACCTTCTCTCCACCTACTCAGGCGTCCCACAGCTGACAGACCTCAGCTTCAAGGACGTGAGCGACACCACGATCAGCCTCAGCTGGTCACCGCTCAACACCACAGCCATCACTGGTTACAGGATCACAGTGGTGGCAGCCGGAGAGAGTGTGCCCATCTTTGAAGACATGGTCCTGCCAACAACTGGTCATTATACTGTCCACGGACTGGAACCTGGTATCAACTATGACATTAGTGTGATCACTGTGACGGAGAATGGCGAGAGCGAGCCCACCACTGTCACTCAGCAGACCTGTAAGATCCATGTTCCCAAAAAGATTTCCTTTACTACTAATATCATTAACAGTACATACATTTTCTTATCGGAAGAGCCATTCAGTTATAAATAAGAATAACAAACTGTTAAACTATCCTTTATGTAGATAATGTAGACAGATAGTGTGATCTGAGTCTGCGAGGGAATCACAAATCACATTGTGTGTGCTGAGATTATATAATGTAATAAGGTTCTTAATAACCCTAAGACATGGCTCTTCAAAGCAAACCTTTTAAGTTGCTGATGTAATTGCTGCCAGTTTAATAATCCTCTGTGTGTGTGTGTGTGTGTACATGTGGACCATCTGGCTTTTGTTGAGGGGTTTTATCATACTGAGGCTCATTTTATCCCCCAATTCAAACACTGCTTGTTCTCTCACTTTTAAGATGTTGTAAAACTTCAGACATGGATTTACAATGACACACAAATGAAGCACAGACTCTTCCCTTTTAAAAGATGGTAGCACGAACACTTTTCTCTTCTAGTCATTTAATTATTTTCTTCATGTCTATTTTCTCCTCTTATCCTCCTCCTCGCTCTTTCTTAGAATTGTTACAATTCTCTGACCACCTTTAACTATGCAATAACAAACCTTATAAATCTACCATGACCTTTTTGAATACATTCTGAATCAAGCTGCTCCCTCGTTTCAATAGCTGTACCAGCCCCCACTGACTTGGGCTTTGGCCAGGTCGGGCCAGACACTATGGAAATCACCTGGGTCTCTCCCCATATCCCCAATGCTGCTGACATCGACCGCTTCCTCATCAGGTACGAGAAGAAACATAAACTGTTCTTAAAGCTCAATATTCGTTTCTGATTCAGGTGTTACCTTGAATACACGCTGATTTTAGTACACCCACATGTAAAAAACAGAACAGAAATGATACCTTGTTGTTGGTCTCCTTATTTTTCAGGTATCACCCCATTGACAATGAAGATGACAATACAGAAACCAGTGTAGGAGGCAGGAGTAACAACGTGGTGCTCAGGAGTAAGTTACAGCAAAAACAAAGAATACACAACAACACACAATCACACAAACGACATTTGCATTTGTATTTATGTCTGTTTCACTGTCCACAGACTTGCTGCCTAACACAGAGTATCTGGTGAGCGTGGTGTGTGTTTATGAGCAGAGAGAGAGCTCGCCCCTCGTTGGCATGAAGAAAACAGGTGAGTCTTACCTGATCGAATTTAACAACAGGAGTATATCAGTCCAGAAATAGGTATCTAAAAGCAAATTAGCTTTTTTTTCAGGGCACAGATGCTATTAATGTTAGTAATTAGGTGATCTTTTCAAAAAAGTGTTTTGCCTTATGATGAAAAATGTTTTCTTCATGCATCCTTTTCGGTATCTCCCAACCTTCTTCAGCTCTGGATTCACCAGTTGCCCTGCGTTTCTCTGAGATCTTCACCAACTCCTTTACCATCCACTGGCTCGCTCCCCAGAGCAAAATCACCGGGTACCGTATCCGTTACCAGATGGTCAGCGGTGGGAGGGCCAAGGACGAGAGGCTGCCCCCCTCCAGGAACCACTTCACCCTGACAGGACTCAGTCCGGACACAGAGTACTTGGTCAACATCTACGCAGTGAGCGGGACGCAAGAGAGCCTGCCGCTCAGTGGGAAACAGAAGACAAGTATGATATCCTGATTTAATACGTGATTTCCTCCAGTTACTCATCATCATTTTGTTTATTGATTTATTTTGTCTCTGGATTTTCACTCTCTCTCCAGTCTCTGATGCTCCCACAGACCTGGAAGTGCAAGACTCCTCCCCCACCAGCATCACCGTCCGCTGGGACGCCCCACCTGTCACCGTGCGCTACTACAGGATCACTCATGGAGAGTCCGGTGAGCTAGTAATAATGGCTTAAGATACTGATTTGATTTAACCAAAGATTAACAAAAGTTGTTTTTTTTTGGGAGGGGGGGGGTTGCCAGGAAACTATGGTTTTCTGAATGTATTTTTCCCTTTATTTGCTTTTTCTACTTCATTGTATTTAGAAATTAAATAAAAGAGAAAACAAAAAAAATAAGTTTATTTTCTTGGATTTTAGAAGTTATTACTAGTCAGCTCATTTCCATTTCCAGTAAAGATTCCTGTCACTGTATCCGTTCATCAGTCTCTTGATTATTCAAATATCTGTTTCTCTAAAATGTATCACATTCTCATTCTTTATCCAGGAGGCCACAGTAATCCTAAGGAGTTCACAGTGCCTGGCTCTCAGTCCACTGCCACAATCAATAACCTGAAGCCTGGTACTGACTACACTGTCACTGTCTACGCTGTGACTGGTAGAGGAGACAGCCCCGCATCCAGCACTCCAATCTATGTCACACACAAGACAGGTACACACACACGAAAACACCCATGTCACCCATTTTTTAGCAATCCTTCTTGTTTCCACTCACAGCTTTCTCCTCTTCATCTCTCCATCCTCCTCCCTTAGGCGTAGACTCTCCCTCTGAAATGGAGGTGATGGATGTGAATGACAACAGTGTCACAGTGAGGTGGAGCCCTGCACAGGGCCCAATCAAGGGATACAGGGTGACTGGGGCCCCCAGAAATGGACAGGGACCGTCTTTCACTGAGGTGGTGGCTCCAGGTATGGTGTTTGACCAAACTGCCCAGTATGTAGTGTTTTGTCAAGCTTTACTAGCTATAAATGTTTTCATACCCTTTTCCTTCTCTTTTCCAGACCAGACAGAGATAACTTTCTCAGGACTGATGCCCACAGTAGAATACATCTTGAGTGTGTACGCTCTTGGACAAGATGGAGAGAGCTCTCCATTGGTGGTGAATGCTTTCACAAGTAAGGGTTTCCATTTTCTAGAGAGATATTTGTGAAATATTGTCTGCCAAACTTTCACAAATTGGAAAAACAGCCTCCTGACCTCTCCGCCTACTTCTCCAACCCCACTGCCTTGCCACCCTTCTCTCTGCTCTCATCACCAATTAGATGTAGACCATCCCAAGGACCTGGCCTTCTCAGACATTGACTCCACCTCACTGCGGATCACCTGGGACAGTCCTGAGGGAATTGTTACATCTTACCGGGTCTTGTATTCAAGTCCCGAGGAGGGTGAGAGAGAGCTGCGCCCTGCCCCCCGAGGAGATGCCGAGTCCACTGTTATCTATGGCCTGCAACCCGGCACTGAATACACTGTGAAGGTCATCGCTTTGCATGATGACACAGCCAGCACACCGCTGGTCGGGAAACAAGCTACAGGTATGGAAGGAAATAAGTTTTTTTTGAGGTTAAGAATATGGTACAGATAAGAAAAAGAGAAATAAAGTTCAGAAACCAAACAGATTTTGTATAAAGGTGTAAAATCCTTTATAACCTTTGTAACCCTCTTTTTATTTTATTTTCTCCCCACAGCCATCTCATCCCCCACCAACCTCCAGTTCTCCCAGGTCAGCCCTACCTCTTTCACTATGCGCTGGGCTGTGCCGGGTCAGGAAAACCGACTAACTGGCCAAACGGGCCTCACAGGCTACCGTGTGGTGGTGAACCCAAAGAACAAGAGCGGTCCTACCAAGGAGATGAACTTGGCCCCAGATACCACACAGGCACACATCTCTGGACTCATGGTAAGTGTGGGTCTGTGAGTGTGAATGAAGGACCCTAGTTTGTTCTTGTCTCTTGAGTGTCAGTGCAGTAACACTATGGCGTTTTTGTATACCCTGACCTCTAACAAGTTTTAAGCTTGTTTTCCTATCTTCCAGATACCTTTCCAATGATGTTACTAGAGTATGAAAAGGGACTTGCAGATCTAACTGTAACTAACTGTGCAGTGTTCACTGATAGATTATATTGTGATAAATTTCATGAATCAGCAAGTTGATTTCTATGCCCTAGTGAAATAATTTGAAAGAATTGCTGCCTGGAACACAGGAAATCAATCTAAAAACTCTTACGTTATTAACCTACTGGAATGTTCCGGCCTCAGCTTTAGCACACTGAACGTGCAGACTCACATGTGCAGCAACACACACACGGAGGCATGCACACTTACTGATTATAACTTGCAGACAAAAAGAAATACATATGCAGACTCATACCTGTGGGTACATATGCATAAACATGCACAAACAGTTCTGATTGTAGCTGCAGCCTCTATAATGAAACCCAGTCCCGTGGAGACAGCGCAACACTGTGAGAGACTGAAATCTTTTTTTTTCTCCATCTCCCTTAGGTTGCAACTACCTATGAAGTCCATGTTTATGCCTTGAAAAACTCTCTGACCAGCAGGCCAGTCAAAGGAGAGGTCACCACTCTGGAGAGTGAGTCTCTAACTCATACATTTTGAAATTCTGATAAATAAAATGCATTGTTTTGATACATGAAAACAGAGAGATGGCATACTTGTTTCAGTAATGTTGTTACAGATAGTTCCTGTGTTTATCCCATCATTGAAAAATATTTACTCTCTCACTCCTTTTGCTCCTTTTCACCCTCACTCTCTCTCTCTTTCCTCACCTAACTCAAGATATCAGCCCCCCTCGCCGCGTACGTATTTCTGACGTTAACGACTCTTCCATCACTCTGACCTGGCGCTCCAAGACAGAAACCATCTCTGGCTTCCTGGTTGAGACCACATCCACCTCCTCCTCTCCAGGCCACATACCCATTCAAAAGACCATCGGCCCTGACTCACGGTCGTACACTATTACAGGTACGCAGATATGAGAATGTACAAGCATTTAAATACACAAAGATGTAGTGTAAACCCACAGCTGTAAGATGTACAGTTGCATGTAATATAATTCAATCAAAACGTCAGATTCTTAGTATTACAATCCCTCACTAACCTGTCACTGTGTCTTCACTTCAGGTCTGGAGCCAGGCACCAATTACAAGATCAACATCTACACACTGAAAGGGAACGGACGCAGCGCACCTCTCACACTCACTGCCACCACAGGTAACCATTCAGCTCTGTCCTACAATGTCAGTCAAGAGTAGTGCAGCGATGGCAAGAATAAATATATATTAGTATGTATATACGGTATATTGTGATATTCGTAACAACAAAAGACTTGATCATAGCATCTTGATCTTACTTAATGAAGTCTGCTTCAAATTTTAGAATTAAAATATCACAAACTGGCATTATTATATTTTCAGACTCACTATAATTTGTGAATATAAAATGTTTACCTCCTTTGGTTGTCAGTTTGTTTACCCTCACATAATGCTGAACAGACAAAATTCAATACATACAAACTTCTGCTTCAGTATTGGGTGTAGTTAGTGTGAGTGTGGTAGCTGCGGTTTATCCAAACATTGCTTACTTGCTTGTCTGTCTCTTCCAGCCAAACCGGTGGTCATCCCGCCCACCAATATCCACTTTATCTCACTGACCACTGACAGCATCTCTTTCACCTGGGAGCCATCACGCAGTCCAGGGGTTACTGGGTATTATGTTACCTATGAGGAGGCCGGGGGTTTGCCACGAGAAATTATCCCCAGACCCCATGCAGGCCAGATCTATGCCGTTGTCAGTGGTGAGTGTAGGCCATGAGATTCGCTGCACACAGACAAATTGAACATACATACAAATACAGTGAATAAAATATGTGGTATATAATGATATTATAAAATTGTTTTTAACTTTTTGTGTATTTGCTGTGTTTGGTTTTAGGACTAAAACCAGGAACAGAGTATGTCGTTAAGATTGTCGCCCTGCAGGGTGCTTTGAGAAGCACACCTGTAGTAGGCAAAGCCAGAACACGTAAGTACACTCAGCATCTGCTAGCATGAATAGCCCGTGCAAACTTTAGATCTTTAGACGTTTTTCTTTTATTAACATGTAAATTGCTCTTTTGTTAAAAATATTTACGACATTGTGACAATGTCAAAAGTTGGTTTCTATTCTACCGTCTTCTGTCACTTTGGGGAAGCAGAGCACTGAACATTTCTCTTGCAAAGACGAACACTGTATCCCTATCATCCTTTCAGTTCAAATGCTGATATTCTGAAGGTATTACATACTACGGGTGCTGTGGAAGAATAAAACCAGCTGCTATTAAGTCTTCCCACAAAAATGTTGATAAAACCATAAAATGCAATTATGTGCTGTTTTTATATTACCCACTTTCAGGAATTGTGCCAAGAATTGCACTAATTAGGTGAAGTAATCTCGTCTCTCCACCCGAGGAGAGAACTTGGTTATGATTATGCTTATTTGTTGTAATGACAAATAACTTCTCTTACAGACGCTTTTAGGTTGTTGTTTTTTTTCCATTAACTTGTTTTTAACTATATCAAAATGTAAGCCATAACAGCACTAATTATTTCTGTTAGCAAAAACATTGTAAAAGTAATAAGTAATTATTACTCCATATTAACAATTGCTTTATTTCTGAGAGCTATGCTCTGCTGCCCTCTGCTGGCTTTCTTCTCCAACTGCTGCTGAAATCAAATTACAGCATATAGCTTTTGACATTGATTGTCATTTATATTCTTCCATACTAAACACTGATGTTAAGATGTGGGAAAGCATCTACACACTTCTCAGGCAGAGGGGCAAAATGTCACATTTTTGATAGAAGGCTTTATCAACAACTATACAACCAACCAGGCCCCAACTACTACTGGGATCAAATACCAACCTCAGCATACATCAGTCTGGGAAGCCACAAATTGTATAGATCCACCAGATGCATTTTTACCCTTAAAACCTTCACTTATCAGAAGTGGGCAGGTTAATGGGTTTCCTGTTTAAGGAGCACAGTGAAAACACAAACACCTTGTGTTTTGACCTGCTTGAAATTCAGCTAGTGGATCTGTGCACTTGCTTTGCTTTGCTTGCTTCTAACAGCTAGCATGCATCTGTCTCTTATCCAATCAGAGCCAGCTGCAGATCATCCAGTATTGGTCCCCGAACTGCCACAGCTTCCTGTTCCTCACCGACCCAGCACTGACTTCCTGGATGTTCCAGAGTCTGTCAATGACAAGTTGTAAGAACATGCATAATCATTCTGAAATTATTAATTAAGTACAAAAGCAAAAATGCAACACCAAAAACACCTCAAATCTCTGTGGATTCAAACAGTTTTTCTTTTTCTATGTTCATGCTTTTACCCAATCGCATCTCTTGTTCTTATTCTTTACTCATCCATCTCTCTTTGTGTGTTCAGTTTCGACTCCAACCATGTTCACCTGTCTGGTACTAGTGGCCAGACCCACCCAGGTCAGCAGGGCCAGCACATCTATACAGAGTACCAGAGTCTAGGCCCTAATAATGGACTTCATGGCCCCTACGGTGGACCCAGAGAAGGCCAGAGACCGACTCTCAGAAAACCTCTGGTCTATATTCCTGTAGCAGGCCCTGATGGAAACAGAATTCCCTTGGTCAGGGTGTGTGAGACTTAAATTATATGTTGTAAATCTGATGTACCTCATGATATTGTTTTGATACTAAAAAATATTATATTTGCCCACTATAATTTGGATTTGCCCTAAGCTTCTGCACAAGTAACTTAACTGGTGGATTTTGTTTTAGGTTATAGCATGTACGTATGTCAGCAAGTTATAAATTGTTCTCTTATATGACAACAATCAACAGGCCACACAAAGCTGTGGTTTAAATGAAAAACTCTCAGCGGATCTGAAATCACTGTTCTGTGACAACTTATAACTTCAACTGTCTTTGTTTATATCATAGAAAAAAGGTGGATGGTTAAAATATGCAGTTTTAATAAATGAAGCTAAACGGCAGGGTTGCTAAAACATTAGCTCTTGATCCTTGATATAAAAGTGTAAGTGTATATTTAACATTTTTGGTGATTTTATGACCACACATTATCTCTATGCTGTATGTTTGATCCTGTAGGTGAGCGATGGTCCTCTGCCAGGCCTTGCGTTTGGTTTCCCTGACAACGAAACAGAGATTCCCCAAGAAGCACAGACAATCACAACCATCTCCTGGCAACCCATTCCTCAGACTTCAGAGTATGAGGTGTCCTGTAATCCTATTACACAACTGGAGGAAAGGGGCTTTCAGGTATGCACACACATAGTCACACACACACATTTACTGCTGGAGATGTAAAGACCTCTTAATAACTTTCTCTTCCTCCATATAGATGCGTCTTCCTGGCACCTCCAACAGTGCCACACTGATTGGATTGACATCCGGTGCTTCCTATAACGTCATAGTAGAGGCCATGAGGGGCGGGGCTAAAGAGAAGGTTTTCGAGGAAGTCGTAACCGTTGGCAATGCTGGTACAGTAGTCCACACTGACTTGAAGTGTGCTCAGAGACTTTTTCAGACACATTCCTATGTAGCACATTTATACACAAATTCACAAAGATTAGTTAATCATATAAAATCTTACCATGAATAGTAATTGCATGTTATTAACAATGTTTTAATATTAATAATTTAATAAATATAACATTTAAATCAAATGATAGAGCATATTGTGCGTGTCATCTGTGTTTCTCTGTCACAACAAGTTAAGATGTGGTACATCAGTTGATTCTATTGTAAACATGTTTTTTTCTTCCATCCCATAGTTCCAGGTGACATCCCCATTACCACTAACGGGGACGTGTGTTACGACACATTCACACAAACCTACCATGAGGTGGACTCAGAGTGGGAGCGCATGTCTGAGACGGGCTTCAAGCTGTGGTGCCGCTGCCTGGGGCTAGGCAGTGGCCATTTTAGGTGTGATTCATCCAGTGAGTGGCTTAATAACCCCATCCCAGCATGCTTTGCAAACACACCATGGAATTACAAATCAAATAATTCTATGTGATTTACTCAAGAGGAATTTATAAGAGGAAATTATAAAATTGATATACACAAAACTGAAAAGACTTGTTGGAGTTATGTGGAACACATAATAATATACATATACAATAATATACATTATACACATTATAAATTCCTTAGCTACAGTTTAAAAGCCATAGAATTGTACAGTTTGTGTTCTATGTGCAGCAACATGCAGTAATAAAATGACAGCATGGGCAGCCTTGGCACTGAAAACTAGATAATTTACAGCAAACTGCTACAATCATATAGATGATCATTTCTTTACTGTGTATGAGTCTGTCTGTGGTCTGCCCATGTTGGTCTCTCTGCTCTGCCTCTGTAAACTGTCAAACATCGCAGTAAGAGGGCAGACAGCAGAAAGCTAAGCTAAGCTAACTGGCCAGCTTCGGTCTCAGTTATTTGTATTGTCTGTATAGCTAACACGACAATACCAGGAACTGAGGTCACCATCCATTCGCCATTGGTTCAAAGTCACTTGTCTGTATGTGTGCGTCCCCACTGGGACAATGTGTATCTTCAACTGGAAACGAGTAAAACTCACTCAGGCTAATCTAAAGGATGTGACCATATGTTGTTGATGTACAAATGTATTTTTCACAATGATGTAGGCCTGTTTTTTTTCTGTGAATGCTGTGATTCTGCATCGTGAAGAGGAAAAGTTTGAACTTTAGAATTTTTGTTTAGCTGCTCTCTACATTAACTGATGAACTCCTCTCATATATCCACTTCACTCTCCTTCCTCTCATGCTACTCACCATTTCCTCTCCCCGTCCTTGCCATTTCAATCCCACCTTCCTCTTTCTCCACAACACCCTTGTGCACTTCTCTCTTTCTCTCTCTCCACTTCTCCGCCCTCCTTCAGAGTGGTGTCATGACAATGGTAACAACTACCGCATCGGCGAGAAGTGGGATCGCCGCGCTGAGAACGGTCACATGATGAGCTGCACCTGCCTGGGCAATGGCAACGGAGAATTTAAATGTGAACCCCGTAAGTATAGACTGGCACACACAAACACAACTAGACCTATACACATGGATATTCAATTGTCCATTAATGTCTGTTATATGAACTGAGAATGCATACAAAAAACTTTTTTTTTTTTTATATGTAACTCACCCTCCAGATGAGTCGACATGTTATGACAATGGGAAAATGTACAAGGTGGGAAACCAGTGGCAGAAGGAATACTTGGGCGCCATCTGTACCTGTACCTGCTATGGAGGACAACAGGTGTGTAACATTGTGTTTGTGTGTGTGCGTACAGACGTATGCCCTGCTGCTTTATGGATAATGTTAAAAGTACAAAGTACAAGTACAAATTCTCTCTCTTTTGTATGTATCTATGTATGCCTACTTTTCAGATACGTGCTACCATCAGAACTGCATTATGGAGTCCTCCAGTGATCAGACTGTGTTTGTGTGTGTGCATTAACCTCTCCCTCCCCTTCTTTAGGGCTGGCGTTGTGAGAACTGCAGAAGGCCGGGGGGACAGACTGATGTGGACGCTGACTTCCCTCCGCCTCGTTCAGATGCCTTCGACCGGTACAGAGAAAACGCTCTACGCAAACTGGTCAGTGTTTCACTATAGGTTTCACTACTAATATTCTGCTCTAAAATAAAACAAACCAACAAATTCATATTACTATTTCACCACAGATATTTACACACTGCATACATATTCCTAACTTTAAACTTGAATTGAATAGGACTTTGTGTCATTCATCTCAACTGATCCTTCAAATTCAACAATACCTGGTTTATCAAAATGTGAAGACCATGAGTAAAGTAGTCACACAATACTCTTTTTCAATGGCTGCTACTGTCTGTTAGTTCTCCACATACTCAAAATCCCATATCCAGGACCACTTTTTTTAATTAAACCCAATGTGAAATTATTAAGTATTAAATTCTGTATTTGAATTTGAGATCTGTATTTCTCTTTGATTTAGAGGATGTTGCTTTAAATCCAGTCAAAACTAATAAATCACACCATCTGCTCTTCTATCTTTCCCTCTCTTTTTGCCCTGTCCCTCTCTGCCCTCCAGAACATCCAGTGTCCGATTGAATGTTTGAGGCCGGAGCTGCTTGCAGACGCTCACAGCCCCTCAGAGTAGTGAAGAGGGGGAGGATGAGTAAAGGAGGATGAAGAAGTGAGACCCCTTAAAGTGTCACTACCGCTTCGCGAAGGAAGCCTCCTCCTGTTTTTATTCAAAGAAGACATTTCCATCAGATCTGTGTCTTAAAGGTTTCCCGCTTCACCAAATTCAAGTGCCTTAACAAGACTTTTCTACACCAACCTCTGTGCCTTTTCAAAGATCTGTCCAACTCTTCATGTTGATTGCGATCCTTTCTTCTTCAGTAGAAACAATTTCATCATCTGATTAATTTCTGACATCAATCTGTCAGAGCACAAACCCTGCTGCTATCACCTCAAACCTGCCTAACCCAAACACAGACACACACACACACCAGATGCAGTACTTTATTTTATTTTTATTAAAACATTCCATGACAATTCTCTTCCTTTGACCAAGACAAAACACACCACTGTGTCTGATTTTATATAATTATGTTCCCTGATAATAATTGTAGCCACATTTGATGCATGTCCCACAATTTTGAGTCTCACTCTGACTAATATATATTCAGAAAACATTTAAGTAATCACAGAATGCATTTTCTGGGTCCTTAGACATTTCCAATTCAGGAGAGTGTGAGTTTATTGCGAAGGAATTCCAAAGCCATTGTTGCCCAAAACAACTTTTAAAGCTCATGGGTCAGCTTGACTGACCTAGACAGACATGACAGTCAGACTTAAATAAAATTGCTTAGACAGCTTTTATTAACGTGAATCAGAATTCTTTGTAATGAAGGGGATTACAGTTGTTAAAGTCTTACAACACTGTAAGTGTCCTGTCTGTCTCTCTGTGGTCACTGAGATTTCTCTTTGAATTACAAGAAATTCAAAACAACAAACTTTCCTTAAAAAGATTAGCAGTTACTTTTCAGTTGGTATTAAAAAAACTTTACCTTGCTATTAGGACAGTATAGGTTCTTGAGAGTCCATGTAGATGTGATTATGTGATCTGTAGTGTGGGTGTTTTTAAAACTACATAAGGTATAACACACCTATAAAATCTATAAAGCAAAAGCTGACTGACCAAAAGTTATTTCAAAAATGTATTGGGAAAATTCACCATTATTTCCAAGTGAAATGCATTTTAATTACGTAAATGTTTGTCTTTTTTTTATTCATTTGTTTTATTTATCCCTTTTTATTTAGGCATTTTGTTCAATGCTTTTTTTGGGGTGTACACTTTATTTTTGATTAACTTGTTTTTATATTGTTGGTGCCAAAATCGGAACTACTGTGGACTGAATCTTTTTAATAAATTGAAAAAAAATCCAAGCCAATAGTTGTCGGTTTGTTGTTGGGAGATGATTAAGTATTGACTCCAGGAACCAAATGGTTGCGGCTTTTGTAAGATCTGAGTTGTTTGATAGAAGAAACTAGAAAAATTGCATTTCCTGCAGAAAATGCGTGGGAAT